>JBBPCW010252269.1:0-13889 GCA_037974425.1 Phenacogrammus interruptus
TGCGGCTTATGTATGAACAAAACTGGATTTCCCCCTATTTTTAGCTTGTGCGGCTAATAGTCCGGTGCGCCTTATACTGTAGGCATTTTTAGGCATTCCTGTGTGTACTAAAGTCAAGCATGGCAATTGCATAAATTTAATACTCATGGTTAAAAGAATAAATCTGTTACAAAACTATAAAATATTTATTTAGCATTCAAACAGTGCACAATGTAAAACCAGAAATAAAATGTTACTTGTTCCCATTCATGAATAGCCTTAAAGAGAGCTGAAATATTATACAATTAAATATCTTCAAGTGTTATAATATTCTGAACCAAGTGCATAAACGAATTGCATTCAGAACAAGTGCTTTAAACACTGTTGAATGATAAAATAGTGTATTAAAACAAAGACTGGCATAGCCCATATATAACTAATCACTGGACAACTTTCTTGCCTTTTCACAAACACAGAGTGGTTGTGCTCGAAGGGTCTTGCCTCCTCTGTGCTCAATCGGGATGTTTTGATTTTATATGATAAACGAATCCCAACATTGAGTCTTTGTGGATGCACCCCCCTCTAGAAATTTCGGCATTGCGCACTTTACAAACGGCTTTCCGCGTCGACATGCACCCACATGGCAGACTTGTTGACTCTAATCCAATCTGGCGCATGCAGCTTGCGGTTGTTGATCCATTTCCGACCAAAAATTTCCAGCTTCTCTCAGTCCAGCTCTTTATTTAAGGTGGTGCCTACTTGTCAGTGTGGTTTAAGACTGTTTTCAAAATGCAATTTTTATCATAAAAATGATAATCATTCAGGCCAGCTATTAAATGTAAGGTGTTACTTTTACTTTCAGTTCAACATTTTTAACATTATTATATTTTCCTTTTACTTTCGCTTCACACATTTTTTAGCAGTTCTTTCGCTCTGTCACAGGAGAGATGCGAGTTTTCCCAAAGATTCTGGTATGTCGGGGGCTGACTTTTACTAGCAGAAATGTTGAAGGCTGATGCTAGTTGCATTCTAGTTCATCTTCTTGCCTGGCATTTAACACTAAAGGGAATAAAATCCTTACCTTTAAGATATTGCTGCATGAAATCTGGACAAAGTTTTTAGCAGCATGTTTCATTCATTTCTCCCTATTGTGTCTAGTTCTGCTTCAGTGTAATTGCAGGATGGACTTGTTGGACTGGTTTTCTATTAATAGGTGCTCATTAGAATATTAAGATCACATTCGGGTGGTTAAATAGGTTGATTCAAGTGATTCCCTGGGACTTCAAAAATTATCATGTTCATGTTTTGGAATATTTGTCATGCATGAAATAAATTAAATGTATTTTAAAACTGCACCAAAATCTTTAGGTACAGTTACCATGGTAACTCACAGTAACCGGACACAGACCTGTTTACAGACACAGCACATCATCTCATCTTTATGCTTTTCTCCCTTTTTCTCTGTGCAGCGGAACCCAGTCACCGGCTGAACCTCTTCTATCTTGCTAATGATGTCATTCAGAACTGCAAGAGGAAGAATGCAATCTCTTACCGGAACGCTTTTGCCGAAGTCCTACCAGACGCTGCCCTGCTGGTCAGGTCAGCAGCTTTCAAGTGTCTCTGTGCAAGAGTAAAAGAGAAATTGTGTTGCTTGCTGATTAGGAAATAATTGTTGCTATTTCATTTGTTTGGGATGAGGCCACATAATATACTGTTTGCTAGGCCTTCCCACAGTACGGATATTACAAATCTGTAAATGAACCTGAAAACTATAATGCGCTGTACTTTAAGCATCCTGACCAGGATGAGTGTTTTAACCAATCAGGACATTCACAGAGTAACAAAGTAAAGCTGGTCTTTATCAATTTCACGTTTTTTGTGCTTATGTGTAGAAGTATAAATAATTTTGTGCAGCCTTTGTTTTTGCAAAGGCTATTTTTGAGATTTTTACCTTTTTGTGTGTGGTGTGTGTGTGTAGGGACGCTAAAGTGCGCAAGTCAGTGGAGAGAATTTTCACTATTTGGCAGGAGAGGAGTGTTTATCCAGAAGAACTAATTGCAGAGCTGAAGTCCTCTCTGCAGAAAAAAGACCAGCCACCACCTCCACCGCCTGGTAACTGCACACTGTTTCAGTTTAGCGGACACAACACAACAAACCCTGTTCTAGAGTCTAGATATCATTAAAGCTTAGCATTTGGAAACAGTTACATTCAGTTGAGAGAAAAGTTGTTTTGTTTTAGGAATAAAAACTTGTGCTCATGAAAAAGCCTCAAGAAACTAATCTTAGGAACTGCAGAAAATGCAACACAAGATTATGATTATGGTCATGATTAACATTTCTCCACAGCGTTGTGAAAAGCTGATATCCAGTTAGGGGAAGCATTTGGTTACAGTTATTTCAGATAGCAATTTGCAGAGTTTGGGCAATTGATCTTTCTCAAAGGTGGTACAGTATTCTGATTTATTGTACTTTTTTATTGTAGTTTTGTATGAGGATCTGAAGTGGTTGACAAACTACTGCATAAATAGAAATCTTTATTCACAGCACTGCAGGCGACGCTAGAATAAGCAACCCTGTTTAATAATTTCTAATATTAAAAATAGAACTTTCCTGTATTTTTTTTTTTTCTTTCTCACATCTAGTTAACCCCAAAACCGCCCTCAAGTCAAAGATTGTGGCCGAATTTGCAGTAAGTTTGTTACCTCAACAGCAGTTTGAAGCTTTTCCTTCATATTATTTACCATTTAATTATTGTTAAATATTACCTGCTGGTTTTCCTTCTCAGCCACATACCTTGATTGAGCGCTTGGCGGTGTATAAGCGTTCTCTGGAAGAGAGCGAGCTGCGAGAAAAGCAGCTGACTGCTCTCCGAGTGGACGTCTGCAGCACTGAGGCCCTCAAGAGGCTCAAAGGTGACTTTTTGGCTTTTCTTCTATATATGCAGGAAGTCAAGAGTCCTTTATTAATGAAAAGTGCTGAACTGAATCACTCTTTATTTTTTTATCTCTTGTACTACTTTCACTCCCTCTCTGTCTCACTGTAGATAAGGCAGGGGGGAATAAGTTTTCGAAAGACTTTGAGGAGGGCAGCATGAAACTACAGGAGTTTGTGAAGTTTTTGGAGGGCCAGATGCAAGCTGGGCCCCCTCTGCTGGAAGCTCTGGGGAATGCAGATGTCTTCTATGAAATGCAATACAAAGAGGTCAAAATTGTTGCCAGTGTAAGTCAACATTGTTGTTTTTCCTATTCATTTATTTCCCCCACCTTCAAATATGGAATTGGCCCGTCTGTGAGAAGACCTCTGTTTCAGCAGTGGAATTTGTGTGTCGGAAAGTGCATGGAACATGGCCAGTGTCTTCACTGCTTTAAATTGTCAAGATGGGGAGAGTTCAGTTCTTCTTGGGTTAGCGAATGTAAGGTTTCCACACATTTTACCCCAGTGTATTCCAGCACACCTTTCATGCTTTCTGTCTCTGTTCAGGCCTACAAGACCTTTGCAAATCGGGTGTCTAGTCTGAAACGCAAACTGGACGCACTGAAGGCCACATTGCCAGATTTGGACGACTCACCCATCCCTTCGCCCTCTGAGGATGCGCCTTCACCTACAGGCTCCGAGTCACCTTTCCACGGTTTGGGGGCTAAAGCAAACCAGGCCAATGCAGACAAAGAGGGAGGCAAAGTGGGAGAGCAGAAGGACAACAGAGATGTGGAGGACATGGACTTCTCAGAGGAGGAGGACACCACAAGTACAGGCATCATTGGTAAGAAAAATAAATGACATGGTCTCTTAATTTTTGAGTTTTACTTTAAACTTTCTTAGCAAGGCCTTTTTCAGACATGCAGCTCAAATCTAGAAAGCATCATGCAATCCAGCTTTTACTAGTTGGGCTAAAGCCTGTAGGCACTTTGATCACATTGGATTTCTAGTCAGGTTTGATTACACGTGGCTTTACGTCCTTTCAAACTTCTACTCCTATCATACATTTAGTAGATCAGTCAAGACATGTTTTGCTTCTTTGCTTTTGGATGATTAATATAGAGAAGAAAAAAAAACTTGACTCTGTATGGCGTACTTAATGTGTCTGCCATCAGTGTTTGTATGTGGTAAACATAATGTATGCATAATACACTTTAACAGTATTTATTAATATTGCTGTATTTTGCACTTTTCTGTCTTCAGTTGAAGAAAAGAAAGAAAAAACCTCCTCAGTGGCTGCTTCTAAGATGTCAAATGCAACAGCAGCCAAGACTTTGCACGTCACAGCCTCCCCAGCTTTAGCTCCTCCCTCAAAACCAGCATGTGAGCCTCCTGCCAGTCAGCAATCACCATCATCAACTTCTCTCACCCCCATCACACCTGTTCCTGCAAGCCCCGCCCCTTTGCAGATGAATTTGGCAAATGTGGACCTGGGAAAGATCAGCTCTATCCTCAGCAGCATCAGTAATGTCATGAAGAACACAGGTAGGACTCCACCAATGCTTCAAGCTCACATGCTCAGACACCATGTCGCATCCTTTGTTTTCCTCCAGTTCAGACAGTCTTTAAAAGTATTTGTTACATTTGCATTGTCACATTCAAAACAAAAGTTTTCACTTATGCAGTCACTAAATAAGTAAATACATCATCCATTATTGAATAAATGTTAATCTATACGAACCGATATATGAAATATACCTATATACACTCTTAAATCCTTTGCACTTCAGGCCATGGGCCTTCTCAAATACCAGTCTTTTTTTATGTTTTCCCCACAGGTGTAAGCCCTGTGTCCCGTCCCTCACCGGGAACACCCACTACACCATCCAGCCACACCCCTTCATCTAAAACTCCTTTGGCGGGTGCTGGTGGAACTCCTGCATCCAATCCACTGGCCAGTATCCTGTCTAGAGTGGACATTTCTCCAGAAGGCATCCTGAGTGCCCTTACCAAGACACAGACAAACAGTCCACGGCTACAAGGTGTGAAATACATGCAGGAATTGTAAAGAGTTTACTTGTTTAACCAAGTTTGTATTAGTTTCTTTTAAAAAAAAAAAAAAAAAAACATCTCCCTCTCTCCCTCTCAGGTTTATCTTCTCTGCTTTCCTCTGCCCGTGCCGGGTCTCTCACATCACCTAATCCTGCTCCCCTCTCCTCCACCCAAACAGCCTCAATGGTCACCACCTCCACAGTGACTACAACCCCCACCCCAAAGGCTCCAAAACTTCCTGCCAACAGTCTTAAACGTGAGTCGGACCATGAGCGAGGCGCTGAGTGGGAGAAGGTGAAGGACAGGGAAAGGGAAAGGGAAAAGGAGAGGGAGAGACGAGAGAGGGAGAGAGAAAGGGAGGCACCTGCTATGCCCAGCCTGGAGTCAAAGATCAACAGTTTCCTCCAGGGAAACCCTGGGTTCAGCGCCCTCGGCCTCAGCCTAGAAGATGGGGTTAGTAACAGCCCCCTGCTGGTTGGTGGGGACAATGCGGACGGCACACCAGTTCGAGATGAAAGCGGCAGCACTCCAACCCAAGATGAGATCATGGACACTCCTTGTGTCCTTGGTGATCAGAAACCAGGTTGCCCTGGAGCAGTTTCACCCACAGCGTACCGTAGTGAGCCCTGGGACGCTGTGATCACACCAAGAGAAGACGAGCGGAAGGACAGGGACTACCGTACTCCCTCTTCATCTTCTATGTCCTCACGGTCACAGGCCTTCAGCCCCAGCAGCAAAAATGCAGCCAGGGGCACAATAAAACCCAAAGAGCAGGAAAGCATGAAGAGAAAAATAGGAGTAGCCACATGTTCCACCTCTTCTGCACAGGATCTAGGCGTGAAGGTGGCGAAGATGGAGGGATCAGGAGGGAAGAGTGTGGTCCTTCGCAAGCTGAGTGGTGGCTCTCAGAATGGAGGCAAGGAAAAGGAGGAAAAAGTGAAAAAAGGAACCAGGAAGGAAGAAGATATTGATCACTACCACCGCATTGAGACTGTTGTTACTCCAACAAGCAGCAACAATGAGGGCACGCCTATAGAAGCACTGGGCTATAGCAATCGTATCCAGACTGTAGAGAGCATTCGTGTGATTGGTCGAGGCCCGAGGAGGGCAAGTGGAGCTGCTGCTAGAGCTGGGGCATGGTATGAAGAAGAGGAATTTATGGAAGCTCCACCTCACCCTGGAAACCACACCCCTGAGAGCTCTGAAGACTTAGGATTGGTCCCTCCTCCTGCACATCTGCTGCCACAGGGGCAGTATCCACTACCTCCTTACACCAGTGAGGACGCTACCCATTCTGTGCACACGCACAGTATCCCTCAGCCCCACCCACCTCCTTCTCCTTTCTTTCCCACCCCTCCCATTCCATCCATTCTTCCACCTCCGCCCTCTTCTGTGGCCCCACCCACAGCCACCCTGCCCTTGCCCCAGCCCCTGCCAACTCCTTCCAGAGACTTCCCCCTCTCCCCCACCTCTGCTGTGATGGTAGGAGGGGTGCTGGTGCCCATCGACCGTGTTTTGCCACACCCACCTGCTAACCTCCGTGTGGACGGGGGCATGGCTGTCAACATTGCCCCTGCAAGGGGCAAACCCCATCCTCTGCTCCTCGGAACACTCAAAGAGCAGTTCTCCCCTCGCAATGCCAATGCACCCCCTCTCCATCTCCCTGGTGCCCCAGGTGTACCCCCACCACTGATGGGCAGAGGGCGAGAGGGGCCTCCATCACCCTCCACCCCAACCACACCTACCATACCCTCTCCGTCTGGAGACCCCCGGCCCCTCCTATCTTCTCCAAACTGCCTACCCACCCCTTCTGGTGCTAATCGAGTCCGCCGGCCACCCTCCCCAGTCGGCCTGCTTCGCCCACCCCTCCATGCATCCCACACCTCCCCCATGTCCCAGAGATCCCAGCCCCGAGGGGGCATGCATTTGCCCTTGCCCCTCCCACCCCCTTCCCTGTCCCGAGAGCCGCTACTGCCTGGGGTCAAACGCCCTGGCCCAGCATTTCGAGGTGGTTCTCTGCACCGGCCGAAGCGACCCTTCCCTCCCCAGCGTTATTAGGGTTAGTTAGGTTAGGGTCTTCCTGCAGTTCCCAAGGCAGTGGAATCCCAGTGGAATTATGCTGTGATTCAGGGTAAGAAGTCTTAGTCAGCCTCTGTCTCCAGGCTATAATAAAAGCTAAAATTAGACCAACCCCACATCATAGAAGCCCCCCACCCTCCAGCCCTGCCAACCCACAGCCAGCATTGTTCACACATGTTAAGACGCCTTCTAAAAATGGGGTGGAGGAAGGACATAGGAGAGATGAGTGAAAAGAAGACGACGCAAAAAAAAGAATGGAATGAGAGGCAAAGGTGGTTATTAATGTGAATTCCACTTTCTTTTTGTGTCGGATGGATAGCATGAGTGAATGTGTGTGTGTGTGTGTGTGTGTGTGTGTGTGTGTGTGCGCGCGTGCCTGCCTGTGGTGCAAAAACAAATTGTCTCTGTTACTTAGAGTTGTAATTATAATTGTAAATATAAACTTCAAGTCTTTCCTTCTTGTAACTATCACTGTTCTTTCCCACTATGTATGGCTTCTGCATTTCTATAGCTCTGGATGGGGGAGGGAAAAAAAACAAGCATTTCTGCTCACTATGCTCTGCCACTCTGTCTGTACACACCTAACAGACTAGTTAATCACTGCTTCAACTCGAAATTCATGTAAAATGTAACTATATTAAGCGTGGATGATCCGCTTTTACTCACAGCTTCACTCTGCCTCTTCCCAGCTCGGATGTGATGATTGCTCTTTCACGTCTGAATAAATATATAGAGCTGAGTGAAGACTGAAGTTCAGAAATAGGCTAGTAGAAAAATAAGCAAAGCAGACCAGCTCAGTCCTCAAAGTAGATTGTCAAAGTAGATTCCTAGTGCTTTCTTTCAGATTTTTGTTGTTCAGTTTGAACCGAGCTCTCACATGTATTGTTGCTAATAAAAGCCCTGCGCTGAGAAACATGAACGATGGGGGCTAGCGTTTCTTTACCGTTGCAATGACGGCAATGTATGTAACATTTTGGTGTGGTTTGATTTCTTTGAGGGTTAATGTAGTTACAGAATGTGTAATGTAAAATTACATTCTTTAAAATGTGTTTTGTTTTCTGCTTTTGATCCTTTTTTAAACATGTGCTAACTTTCCTTGGGTTTGTACAGAAAGGAATGCACAATCCTGTGTATCATGGTCTCTTAAAGAGCTACATGTAAGATTAAGCATAGCTTCCCATCTGCATGATCATTTCTTTCTTCTCAGTCACAAACCCGACAATATGAATGTCTAGATATCTTACAATAATCTTATAACAATTAAAACTAGAATCCAAAAAAAAAACATCATACAAGTAGCTCATTTAGAGCCATATGTTCATTCTCTAACAAATTCTGAAAATGTATGTTTCTCTTGCACCTGCCTATTCCCTTATGCATTTTCCATGATCCCGATTTTCCTTTTTCCCCAGCTTTTAAAAAACCCTCTGGATTGCTTTTTGCATAGTCTCATTTTAGGGTTAATTGTTAGGTTGCCAAATGTTTTTCAGAAGCCTTTAATTAATGAATGTATATGAAGCATCCCGTGTTGAGCTACACTGGATAGGATTTGTATGATCAGGCAAACCGAACAAAATTCATAATCGGATGGTGAACCAAGTTGTGTTCGTACTGACAGGAAGCTTTCAGCCATGCGTTGGTATTTTGTGTGTATGTATGTATATATAAATAGTTTGATTTGACTGTGTGAATGTAGCCTTATTTTGTTAAATCTAGTGCAAGAAATTGAGTAACCATGTTACCAGTTTCAGCAAAGTGGGTCAAAATGTTAAACTAAACAGGTTAACCTAAACAGTCATAGAAGGGATTGTGTGTGTACCAATAGTGAATCTGTGATTTTTATTTTTTCCAATCCCCCTTGAGTGCTGAAATGTTGAATCTTCTGTGAAACATGATATGGTGTCATTTTTTGTCGTGTTTGCATTCACATTCAGAAAGGCAGAACTCTATTTATGGTTCAAGCGAAAATATTTGTTTAATCAAATATGGGCGTAAACATGAGTGCCAAACATTGCAGTTCAAATTCAGCCATTTCTCCTCTTATGATTTCTAGTGGTATGAATCATGTAAGATGTCTGTTTTAAGAGTTCGTCAACAACTACCTTATATTTGATGGAAGCTTTCCACTGGAACAGAGTCCGTTTAGTTTCACTTCACAAACCACAGTTCTAACAGCACTTGATTCATGTGTGGACTTGGCTTTTTCATTTTTTTGCTTTGTATTCACTTTCAACCAATCCAGGAAACTCTTTGGATTTTATTTTTATTTAGTTGTTGTTTTTGCATTTTCTTTTCTTCTACTCTTGTACAAAAGCTGTACAAGAAACTGACAGCAGCGAACTAGTTCTGCCCCAATACACTTTACATGTTCTCTACAGTCACAGAACTGCCTTTTGATTTTCTCTCATGCAAAGTCTTACACAATACAATTGTGTTTTCCTGTGTATACAGGAAGAAAACCACTAAACAGAAATTAATGCGTTGATACATAGGTGTAGTGAATAGGGTGGGTGTGTGTGGGTCCTGTGGTGGCCTGGCACCCCACCCAGGGTGAGTCCCTATCTTGCACCTATTGGCCTTGGGATAGACTCCAGGGACTTGCGGCCTTAGTGAGGACTAATTGGTTACAGAAAGTGAGTGATACTTAGTTGTGTCCCAAGTGTCCACATGATCTTCTGACCTGTACAAATGATCAAAACATCTCAGGCACCAACATATAGTGCAGGTACACCATAGAGTAGACCATAAACTGATCAGAACAGGGTACCTCCACAACCTGTTTTGAGAACCATTTCACAGCAGAATAAGTTACTCTGATTTCTGCTATCGTCAAATTGAGAAAAGTAACACTGAGATCATGTTTAACACATGCTGCCACTGTGTCTCATAATCCTTTACCTGCCCAATCCCTATTCTATGATTTTCAGATTCTTAGCCCACCTCTGTGCTGGATGACTTTTTTAGGATATGGCGATTGGCTAAATTTCCAGTAGCTCTGTATCTTAAATAGGGCACTTTGCCCCAGTGTCCAGCTATCTTCCCAGATGGGGGTGGATTGTGTACTGTAATGATTAAACATGGTAAGCCTTATCCACAAATTTGGCTGGATTAGGATTTGTGTGAATCTGATTTTGGTTACAATTTAAGATCTATCTGAACTGTAGTGTATTGCTTAGCCTCCCTTTATGTAGTCTGGTGGGCTTCTTCTGTGATGCCTGAATCAAGACTGGAGCAGTAAAAAAAAAAAAATCTCAATTCTAAGCACTGGACCTGTGAAGATCACTGAGACTTTGTCATATCTGATTGCTCCTCATTCTGCAGAGAAGCGAGAGAAGAATCTGAATAGGTGTGAGTAAATTGTTCCACTGAATGCAAAATTATATAAGATACAGCAACAATTTGTAGAATGGATGTTAGTGGGAAAAATGTGCATGCAGCTGAAAAGCCTAAAAGTTTATCTTAGCCGTTTTTATTACGAAGTCTTGGGAGCTTAGGGGTGTTGATTTCCCAGACCCAAACTAAGCCCAAAACTATACTAAAGAAGGTTTCTTTATAACAGTTTAATCCAGGTCTAGGTTTAACCCAAGAAACCTGATCTTAAAAGAACCGCTCTAGCTCTATCTCCCGTTCCGTTTTGTCTCTCAGCCTGAAGTCAGATGCCAGGACTGGAAGAAAACATTTTTGGTCTTCTACTTTATTCCAAATTCTCTTTTCTGAGGTGTGAATTGTATACGGAAGTCGATCCAGTCCTTTTAGTGATCAGTGGATATTTTTTTTGTTTTGTTTTTTTTCTTGAAGGCTCCACCCTCTCTGTCCGTTCTGGGCTTCTGGTTGGTTCGCTGTGAGCGAGCTCTCCACCAATCAAGTGTCGTCTTCTTGCTTTCTGTTGTTCCTGTGTCATGGCGCCGTCCTGGTTGTGAGGTTTACGTTGGTGGGGTCAAATAAACTCCAAGACCCCCATGTGAGTGTGTGTGTGTATGTGAGGGGCGGTGTGATGGTTTCGGCTCTGCGGGTACGGTGGCTCCTCCAGCCGGGGCCGCTCGGATCAGCACTGAGGAGCTGCAGAGAGGTGCACACACTCTCTCTCTCACGCGCGCGCACACACACTCACATGCATGCTCTCATACATACACGTATTTCCTATGGACTGACTGTAAACTGCTAGAGGATGTAGATTTCTGTCTGGGTGAAGAGACTCAATATCATCACATGGCATTTAATGAGGACAATAATACTGTACATTTATGATTTTTGTCTTAAGTTTAAAAAGGTAGTTTTAGTTGTCTTTCAGCTTAACCTACTGTTCATATGTAGATTTAACTAACTGATGATGCACATTGACTGCTCGTCCAAACAGATTGTAGGGACTAAGCTCTTAAGCTGTTATGACCTGATACATTCTGTGATTTTTCTTTTCTAAGCCTAAACGTTTTACCCTGTGTGATAAGACACATTGGTGACATTTCCTCCTCTTTGGACTAACCTGATTTTACTTAAAGGGAAAGAGGGGAAAGAGAGGGAGAGTGCCTAAGTTTTTGCCCCTGATAGTTGAGAATGTAGGGTGTGTCACAAAATAGGATTCTCAGTTTGCAGAATAACTTGAGCCAAAAGTTAAGTCAAGTCTAAGTAAGAGGAAAACTCCTGTCTCCAAGTGTTCAGGCCTGAAAGGTCTAACTCAGAAAAATCATACTTTTTTGAAACTAGACCCCCTCTAAATAAACACACCTCAATAAGTTTGCTTCAGTTTGACAGCACAGGCATGTGTGCTTTCTGTAAGCTTGTGGAGGTGCCTGGGGATGTGATAGAGTGATCCTGTCTTCCACAGTAAACAGCATAGTGTTCGGATTTCCAATGCAGGAATCCTGCAGATTAAAATAATGTTTTTATTTTTTAGTCATTCATTTTGAACTATATTTTTCTGCTTTCGGCTTAATCTGTACAGACTGTGTGTGTGTATGTGTGAGAGAGAAAACATTGCTATATGATAAGTATAGAGTAAATATAATCTTGAAGACTAAAATATAAGCAGCAGATAAGTCATAACTCAGTGCTGTGCATGTGTTTTGCAGCTGCATCCCTCTTCTGGTCAGTTGGAGCGTCTACAGCTCTTCGAGGCTCTGAGAGTGAGGCGGTCTGGACAGACAACGGCAGATCCTGTACAAGATCTAAGTGTCCGACTGGCCGATGGCAAAACACTGAAAGCGCTGGCAGGGGTCACCACCCCACAGCAGATCGCTCAGCGCACGCGGTGAGTCTTGGTACCTCTCTGTGTTGTTTTTGTGCAAGCTCTTAGGACACTGTCTCTCTCAGGTTGATCATTAAGATCATTTCTTGTCAATGGAACCATACTAATAAAACTGACTTTACACATTATTGGAAAATGAGTGACAGCACTACACTTAGTAATGTCTGCACCTCACTTCACAGATGAGTTTTTAAAATGTTATAATCATTTACATGTTTATGTAGTTAATGTTTAGATAGATAGATATAGATAGATAGATACTTTATTCATCCCCATGGGGAAATTACAAATATTTAATTACAAATAATCAGTGCTTAAAAACAAATAATGTTCTGTCCTAAAGTGAGGTTCATGCTAGTTTACTTCTGTTTTGTGGTACAGTCTCAGAGGTGTGTGTGTGTGTGTGTGTGTGTGTGTTTGCAGTGTTAAAGGTGCGGTTGTGGGGAGAGTGAATGGTCAACTGTGGGAGCTGGCTCGCCCTCTGGAGGCTGATTGTGAACTGCATCTTCTAACTTTTGACTCCCTGGAGGGCAAACAGGTGCATCTGTTATATGAATGTGTGAGAGGGCCAATAAACAAATCAGCAGTTATTTATTTCACTGTAAGGGTATGTGAAGTGTGGAAAACACAGTTTTATGTATTTTTCTTTTCTTTTCCTATAGGTGGTGTGGAGAACTGGAGCATGTGTGTTAGGGAGTGTGCTGGAGACACAGTTTGGTGCTCAGGTGTGTCGAGAGGGTGTGTCTGACACGGGACTGTTTTCTGACTACCGTCTGGATAACAGGTGCAGGCTTGCATAGAGACACACTCAGGCTCAGAATTATGAACCCCAGTACCGTCTTCCCTCACTTGATGTTTCTGTCAAAAGAAACTAAAAACAATTATTTTTGACATTGTTCATTTGATATTATTGATGTAATTTCCATTTCCATTTTTTTAAATTTAATCCAACATTTGTATATTAAAGCATCAGTACGACTAGGGAAAAAATATATATTTTTAAATTCACAATAATTCTTGTCTGCTCCCCCCCCCCTCAGTGATCCGTGTCTGGAGGAGGTGGAGGAAAGGTGTAAGGAGATGGCAGGTCTGAAGCTGCCCATTGCCAGAATAGAGCTGAATGTACAAGAACTCCGAGAGCTCTTCGAGGTGAGCCAGATGTCTTTTTCTTCTTTTTTAATTTTTTTATTTTGAGGAATATTGATGTGGAGTTGTACATCCTGGTTAAAATAAAAATACGTAGAATATCCTAATCCACCTGTAGGCCTGTATGCCGTCTTGGGTTCAGCTTCTGGCCTCTGGACATATCCCTCTAAGCAAGCCCATAAGGCTGGGCCATTTCACTGGTTTATACTCAATTTATGCATATTCACATTATTTACAGTAATCAGTTCAATCGGTTGGCTAGACCGCTGTCTCCGTTTGGGGAGTTCTCTCTTTCAGATTGAATAACACATTGCTTCTACAGCAGCTTTATATAGTGGGTCAGAAAATGCGAAGTGTTATCTGGTAGGGATGCACTGATACCGGTATCTGGTATTGGCCTCGATACCACATTTTCTAAAGTACTCATACTCGTTAAAAGTCCCCCGATACCGGGGGCCGATACCACGGTCTG
>JBBPCW010252279.1:0-13887 GCA_037974425.1 Phenacogrammus interruptus
CACACTCACACTCACACTCACACTCACACTCACACTCACACTCACACTCACACTCACACTCACACTCAGCCACAGCCAGCAACAGCGCGCCATCCTGTGGAACACATGAAAACAGAAGAATACAGACCGAGAGTGAACTAAGACAAGGAACAAGGCAAAAGACAAAGATGCAATGAAAAGAAACGAAGTAAGTCTGAAAAAGAAGAAAGTCTGATAAATATGGTAAACAGAAAAGGATACAACTTTAAACTAATACTAACAATACTAATAATATAGGGTACAAAAGTGGTTTATTACCGTTCATTAATCAAGTCATAAAATCTTAAAAATCCAAAACAAATGAACACAAAAACAAAAAAAGTGACAGTGGACTATTGCTTGCCAAATAGAATCTCTTTTCTTCTATAAAGCTCAGATCTTGATGGTTACTGATCTCGTTTTGTCTCCTCCAGCAGTCAGCTTCAACACATTCATATTCACTTTACTAACAGTTCGTCCTTGTCCTTTGTTAATGTACATGTTATAACAGTGTATTATCACTTTAAGACGTTTATGACCTAACAACCACTAATAAACATATATGAAACCATTCACAAGTTCATTCCAGCAACACTGCCGAGCCCCAAACGTTTTTTTGTAAAGTTGTACTCAGAAGTGTTAAAAAAAAAAGCCAGAGGGAGATGGAATGACAGCTAAGCCTTCTTTTTATGTGCAGACAGGCACTGCTCCACTGTAAACAGTTGTCATAACATTACCCCTCACTCCCCCCAGCTTGAGTTAGATTCCAGTAGCAAAAACACAACACACCAAGTCAATACACTTGACCCAAGAAAAATCACCCTGAAATATGTGTCACTTTCCCTCATTTACAGATCAAACACTAAATTATACGCCATAACAGGACAGCGCAACCTGTGGCCTTGACTGTAAACTTGATTAAAATAGAAATATTAATGATCACTGTAACATGAAAAGAACAGTTCAGGATATAGATATAAAAGAGAGACTATAACTATGGGAGCACATACAACTAAACTCAAATAACAGCTGTTTTTGAAAAGGAAGGGGGAAAAAGCACAGCAGTTTATGGTGGCTCTGAAGTGCCACCTTGTGGTCTTTTCTGCTATCTGGCATTTCATCAGCTCTCACCTGTTGGATTTTGCTGGTCAGTACAGACGGAAGCTTGACCCTCAGTTGTTCTGTTTCTTTAAAAGAGGCAGGAAAACCACTCAGGTATGCCAGAGTATGAATTCGTACCAGGCTGGGAGCCTCTTTATCAGTCGTCTATGGGGTGATAACACGTTCACAGAAGAAAACAACAGGTAAAGTTTTAGGATGTTAACAGCAGAATTGTTTAAACCCAATATAAGCTCAGCATGTTCACAAACATTATACATTTTAGGTAAAAGACAAAGGTAAATGTAATTTAAATGTTTTCTCAGGCTCACAAGAGAAAGAGTATTTTGATTTTCAACAACAAGATCTAGGTGAATAAATGGAAAACGGATTACTCAGCATCAAAAGGCATCGTTATCCCTTTCCTGAGCTGAACCTCTCACCAGATAAGCTCTGGAGACCGAGAGTTTCGGAAGGTCCTTCGGTGCGTCTGAATGTGCTTGATCCGCTGATGAAACAAAAAAGATACAGAAAAGGCACAGACTTCCAGTTACATTCTTCCCAAGTTCTATCTGAATCTCTTTGCATATGCTGAGATAAAATCTCTTGTTTGGTGGCTGTCTTTTGGCAGCAGCTGGCTTCATATAGTCTAAGCTGATCTTTGATGGTCAATAAGTATATGTGTGTCATCACGCTGATTTAATGATGCCTGACATCTGAATCAACATTCATCAACTTTCGTGTAAACATGGACTGCTTGTGTGGCATTTAGGGCATTTTGACTGATGACAAATGTCAACATCTGATTAAGCAATAGAACTTGAGAGGGTGTGTGTTCATGATTTGGTGGGGATTTTGACGGCAGGAATGATGATTTTCTGCTAGATAAAGCACAGCAGCCCTACGTCGAAATCTCACACATTTCATAACTAAATCACTGAAGGTTTGGAAATTAGTGGTTCTAGACCACGGTGATTCTAGAATCAAAACGATAGATAGAGTAAATATTTTTTTTGTATTTGTTGTAAAGTGTAATTTTATTTTATCTTGTTTTGTTGTAAAGCTTATGTATTGTTTTTCTGTGATTAACTTTGTACTGTCCACTTTCTGCCATAACAATGCAAATTCCCCACTAATCTTATCTTATCTAATCTTATCTTAAGTAAGTGAGCTCACCTTCACTCTGGGAGTGGAAGAGAACAACAGAAACGCTGGTTGAGGGGTGCAGGGGTTTGGCCACCTGAAGGAGCTGCTTTACAGAGGACAGGGCTGCTGAGAGAGAGGGCAGCTCCTTCAGTGTGATGTTAGTGGGCAGTCCTGGGTCCAACACCAGGGCAGGAGCCATGATACAGTGGGACAGCAGACATTCAAGCCTGACAGAATCAAAAAAGAGGCTAAAGCCCAAAGCACTTTAGAAAAAAAGAGGACTTTTTCAGCCGACAACGACCGTACTGAGAGAAAGATAAAAAGGAAACTAATCCTAGATCAGCCAAGCTAATCTGATACAGGCCTTGAGAGTAAAAGCCAAAAATAAACTAACAATGGCGAAACATGACATGATGACCTCATTAACTCACTCACAAGGCTTGAATATGTGAGAAAACTTGCAATGTGTGAAAGTGACCTGCACAAGTGAGGCAGGATGATCAAACTCTGAAGATTAAAAAAATCAATAACATACAACTGCAAAGGCATTTAATCTTAGGACAATCGTGATTAATCAGAGAGGGAGCCGCTGAAATAAGGCTCAGATAACACACAACACAAGCTCCAACGCATTGTCTCAGTTCTTTTTTTTTTTTATCTGTGATGGTAATCTACACGGTTTTATACAAGCAGCTTAACACACAAGGGTCCAAAAAAAACTCATCCTCTCTCTGCTGCTGCATTTCAAACCACACATTTAAGAACAACATGGTTGAGAAAGAGGGGAGTTAAAACAGGAAGTGTTCACATAGCCCACAGGCCCACTGACTCAGGGACCACATTCTGCAAACAACATGACTGATGAAATCATGGGTGTAGATAAAGTGCCTCTTTGCTCTCCCACCTTCCTTTAGGTGCCTCAGTTGTGTCACTCGCATTCTTCCCCAACTTCTCCCTAAGTGAAATAAAATAAATTATTTAAACACACACTTAATGGACCTCATCTCCTACGTGTCTACCATATCTAGCTCTGGTCACTGTAATAGAAGGTTTAGGAAACCTGGGTCAAGTTAGATGGTTTGTTGGTGTTCCACATTTAACATGAATGAATGGGGTAGTAAATATACATGTTGACACTTTAACAATATTTATAGACTTTAAGCCTTTTAATTACTGAAAAGTGACAACATGACACCTTTAATATATTGAAAGACATTGTAGAATATAACAAAACAATCACAATACAGTAAGACCCCGTTATTCGCAAGGGTCACGTTACACGAGCAAACCGCGTTGTTGTGTTTTGGTCAAAAAATGCCTTAAAATTTTAATAGTGTAAACCCTAAATATGCCCTCAGATGTGCTCCCAGAACACTTTCATTTCATTTTAAACAGTTTAATACATTACCCCTAACGAAAATGTAAAGATAAGCCCCGAGGTTTAAATACGGAAAAGTCACGAACGAGAGAGACAGAGACAGAGAGAGCACGCGCGAGAGGGAAAGACAGAGAGAAACAGAGAGAGAGCGCGCGCGTAAGAGAGAGATATGGGCGCTCCGGAAAAGTCACGAACTACAGAGAGAGACAGATATAGAGAGAGTGCGCTCGCGAGAGAGAGAGAGAGAGAGAGAGAGAGAGAGAGCCCTATGGCCATGCAGGGGGAGACAGAAGAACTAAAATGAGTTTTAAAAAAAACCATATTTGCACGAACAAAGCAAAAAAAAAAAGTGGATAATATTTGCAGCTTCCGCGTTGTTTTGAACATTTCTGCGTAAAACGATCAGTTTTGTTCTCGAAAAAAAAAAAACACGTGTGACTGGATCCGCGAAAAACTGGGGGTTTACTGTACTAGTATTCTGTTCATAACATACAGCCTGTCTTACAAAAACCATGATTAAGATACCTGACAAAAAATCATTATTACTAATTGGCAAATGAAATGGAACATGCAAGGTATTCAGTTTGAGATCCATTTCAGAAATCCAGGAAACGAAGGTGTTTATAACTCAGTGCTCAAAGTAGCTCAAAGTGAAGTGAAGTAAAATGAAGTGGCTCCTCAGCACACCGCAGTACAGCACATAGTGTGAACAATCTAAAACTCTTTCTCTCTATTTAACCCATTCACCAAGCAAAGCAGCGGGCAGCCTGCGACAGGGGGTGCCTGGGGAGCAGTGTGTCGGGAAGGTAAATTGCTCCTCAGTGGTGCCACTAGCAGTCCTGGGATTCAATCCCACAACCTTCTGATTGCAGAGGCAACTCCCTACCTACTATTCCAAATCAGAATAAGTTTCTGTTAGTTGGTACCTTAGTTTCCTCTGTTCCTCCTCGAGCTGGTGCCTCACTGCCCGGAGGTCCTTCAGTAAATGAGTATCTGTCCCGTTCACCCAGGTGTACACCACATCAATGGGCATAGGCAAGCACAGCCTGTAAGATAAGCCCAAACATACATTAACACACATTATTCCATCTGTACTGTGCAAGGTATTTTAAGATCCCAGAGAAAATCGCTTAGGTCATGACTGCACAGACACACAGACCACAGAGACAAGAACAATAAAAATGTAAAGTCTAAATAAATCCAATACAAAAAAATCTATATATACACAAACGGCGGTTAGAATAAGACAGAGCAGCTCCTCTTCTGCAGTGGAACTATACACAAAAGGATCAAACTACTTCCTACTATGGTCCTAGTGTGCAGACAGTAAGAGGAAGAATGAAAAGCAGTTCCTTAATTAACAGAGCTTTTCACAGGATTTCCACAGTGAGTCAAACAGCCCACTCGCAGGCTGAATACGAGAAGAAAACAGAACGCTCAGATCAGACACTCACCGTGTCTGGAAGGACTTCCCCGCCACATTGTCTCTGTAGGAGTCAAAAAGAACATGATACTGATCCCGACTCCATTCCACCACCACCTGCCAGGAGAAAACACAATCATCCACTGAATCTCAAATAGCTCCTCGCTTGACTTTTAGTGCACTAGTTATTATTTCATGACTCATACAGCACTAAACATTCATTCAGTTACACAATTTATTGTGAAGCAAAGCTTTTAAAGGCATAGTTCTATGTCCTTCACATCAAATGCAGTCAATCAGCCAAGACACTGGTATACCATTTTTCAGTGGTATAGACTCAGTGGGTTAATTTAGTCACACTGCTTCAGTGTAAAACTAAGGACTATTTCAGGCAGCACCCATGTCTTGGCTAATTTACTATATACTTCCAGTTTTTCTTTCAGCTATTCCTCTAAACAGGGTTCATGTTTATAACAACAGGCATAAACAACCACTCAGAGAAATACACACCTAGATGCAAAAGGATTTAGAAAAATATGCACTAAAGACCCCGAGTACTATACACTATTCACGGGTCAGAGGAGGTTTAGATGTAGAGGTTTATAGGAGTACATCACGTACAGCATAAAATGGCTTTAAAAAGGAAAATTACTCTAATTGGGGCTGGGTTTAAAACACCGCATACACGTACACTATATGGACAATAGTATTGGGACGCCTGACAGTTCTCTACAGTGGGGGCAGGGGACCCTCTATAGCAATGTTCAGTGTATGCGGGACTTGCATTGAAATAGAGACTTTAATTGGTCCCCCCCTTTGCAGCTATTACAGTTTCCACTCTTGGAAGACTTAAAATATTCTTGGAAGAAATAAAGTGTTTCCATATGGTGTATATGGCCATGTGGCCAACAGCACCTCTGAAATGCTGGATTCATCTCTCAGTCAGCTCTCCTGTCTGAGACACACACCAGGGAGAGTGTTCTGGGAGGATTTCTGAGGGTAAACTGACCTCTCCAAATTGGAAGGCGGACACGATCATGAGCACTAGTCCCCCGAAGCAGAGGTAGAGTCCGTATCTGTGGGACAGGCAGGTGTATGTCTGCCTCTGCAGCACTTTCAGCACTGAACTGATCATCACCATGACTCCCGATCATCATCTCCCACACCTCAGTCACAATTCACGCGCACGGTCAGCTTTTCCCGGAGAGAGAGGGCCGGGGCGGAGCGGGACTCATAACGAGGAGGATCAGGACCGAAACACCAGACCACAATACACACAGAGCCAAACACTCCGAACTTCCTCACTGCTGTCTGCTGACGACACCGGCAGGTCACGAGCCTCCCCGCAGGAGAGACGCGCTGACTCCTCCCAGCGGCGGGTGTCTAACACTGCACACACTTTCGGTTTAATGTTTAACTTTTTTTCTCTCTCTCTACATACACACACATACACACGTATGAAACCCACAACCTTGAAAAGTTTGTTCAATTTGATTGTGTGCACGCTTTTAAAACTAAAAGCAAAAAGTGAAATAAAATATGAAAAGCAAATAAGTTAAATTTATGTTATATATTATTCAATCCAAAAATAAATAAAGAAAAAGAAAGTAAGAACAATGAAAGAAGAAAGAAAGACAGAAAGGAGAAGAAAAATGGAAAGACGGAAGGAGAGAAAGGTTGTGCTGAGAGTGTGTTCCCGCTGGGGTGCGCTGTTGCTATGTTTTTCTCTCAGGGTCTCAGAGTCAGGCTGAAGAGAGCCAGAGATGGGGACTCGAAACTGAGACTCGAGTCGCACTTAAGTCGCAAAAAGACTTGTGAGTTGACTTTAGACTTGCCCTCAACGACTTGACTCGGACTCGGGTGCTGTGACTTGTGAGTCATAACTCGTAAACCATGTTCATTTCATGGAATTATTTATTTATAGCTTGCAATATTTCCAACGACCCGAAAACCGTTCACCTCGCCCCGGTGTCCCATTACTTTTGCTGAGGTGAATGGTTTCAGCTAATAACGGTTTTCGAGGGGTCGTTTTAAAGGTGTCACTGAGCCCTATCTAACTGTGAAGTGTCACATTAAGAGTGCAAGATGAATTTTTTATATTTAACATTTAGATTTAAGATCAGCACGCAGTCCCGCCCCCTGCTAGTCACAGCCAATTGTAATAGCGAGGCATGGCCAATTACCATATCTTCTAACATTTAGAGCTCAACATTTACAGCTAAAAATTCCACATTTAGAGTCGCTATTTGTAAATATTGCCACTCAAAGACTTGAGACTTGACTTGGACTCTCTTCACAAGTTATTTTTTACCAAGTCAAGCCTCAAGGGCTTGACTTGGTAAAAAATAACTTGTGAAGAGAGTCTGGTCTTCTGGACTAGTCTGTACCTTTGCTAACCACGTATATTTTATTTAGTCCGTGTGGAACTGGGTTTTTATTCTCGAGAGCCAGTCACCCTTTAGAAATGTGTTTTACTGTGTATTTTATTATATTATGGCAATTGCACAAGATGTTTTTATATGAAGAAGCTGCGGTTGTGGTCATGCCACTCTGTCAAGGGGTGAAAGGTTTTCACCACAGGAAATCCTTATCTCTCCCTTTTTCACACAAAGACAAGAAGAAGATAACATTTGCACATGAAGTCACAATAAAACTCCAGAAAATACTGTACCATATTCGCTATGCTGTATTCACAAAATGCAGTGGATATTAAAGGAGGTGGATATATCAGAATCAGAATCAGAAAACTTTATTTATCCTGGAGGAAATTGCTCAAATAAATTGATAAAATATGAAAAATAAATACTATAGATAAGTACAAATAAATAAAATTACTGTTGAAGTAGTTATCTATAGTAGTTATCTATATCAAGTCCATTACTGCACATAATAAAATATTGTACATTATATTGTACACGTAATATTGTACACAGCAGGTTATTGCACAGATTATCATGTGGGAGTCTAACAGGGGGAAGAGTTATAGGGTCTGATAGATTGGTGAATGACAGGGGGAGGAGTTATGGAGTCAGGTGGGCTGTGAGTGACAGGGGAGGAGTTATGGAGTAATGGATGGGTGAGTAACAGGGGGTGGAGTTATAGAGTATGATGGGTGGGTGAGTGACAGGGGGAGGAGTTATGGTGTCTGATGGGTTGATGAGTGACAGGGGGAGGAGTTATGGAGTCTGATGGGTTGGTGAGTGACAGGGGGAGGAGTTATGGAGTCTGATGGGTTGGTGAGTGACAGGGGAAGGAGTTATGGAGTCTTATGGGTTGGTGAGTGACAGGGGGAGGAGTTATGGTGTCTGATGGGTTGATGAGTGACAGGGGGAGGAGTTATGGAGTCTGATGGGTTGGTGAGTGACAGGGGGAGGAGTTATGGAGTCTGATGGGTTGGTGAGTGACAGGGGAAGGAGTTATGGAGTCTTATGGGTTGGTGAATGACAAAGGAAGGAGTTTTGGAGTCTGATGGGTTGGTGAGTGACAGGGGGAGGAGTTACAGAGTCTGATGGGTTGGTGAGTGACAGGGGAGGAGTTATGGTGTCTGATGGGTTGGTGAGTGACAGGGGGTGGAGTTACAGAGTCTGATGGGTTGGTGAGTAACAGGGGGAGGAGTTATGGAGTCTGATGGGTGAGTTTGTGGCAGGAGGTTATAAAGGTGTTATGAAGTTTGATGACAGTGGGGAAGAAGGATTTTCTGTGATGTTCAGTTAAGCACTTTATGCTGTTGAGTCTATGACTAAAAGAGCTTCTCTGTTTGGCCACAAGACTGTGGTGTGGATGATCAGCATTCTCTGTCTTCTTCTTCTACATATTTCATTTTGCCTTTATTTTTTTTGAAGTACATTTTTGCACTTTTCTACTTTAAACTTATAGAACTGACTTCTCATCTTCAGTTTTTGTTTCAGGGGTACACATTATATAAACGCTGAATCATTCATATTATTATTTTTTAGATTCATTTCTTAGTTTTAGTCTTGCTGTGGCAATATAGACAGTAAAATGCAAAACTTGCCCTTAAGCAAACCATCAAAGATATTAATAACACATTTTTAGCTAACAGTTTAGTCTAAGCACTGTTGAACAGTGATTGTGTTCTATAGTCGAACACATATACATATCTGGCACAAAACATTGGCTTTAAAGTGCAGAGTCACATCTGTAATTAAAGGACATATCCTATTGGGTGAACACCACATTATTCAAACTGTATCCCTTTAATAAAAATATGACCCTGTATGTCCTTCACCAGCCTGTTTGTCAGTGTTTGATTTCAACCAAGTTCTGTGCAATACGCTTTGGGAGGTTATAATATGCAAAGTGATGGAGTGATGGATCTGAGTAGTTGGGATGTTTCTATCCGTTTCGCAGTTCTGCTGCTGTAGCCAGACCAGGCATATCACCACTACAGGCAAGTGGAGCAGGTGCAGAGGTAGCCATACATACTACAGCCATGACATTTCCTCTGTAATAACGTGATTGTGTGCTTTGGATCACGAGCAGTTCCTTTTTTCCCCACATATTCCTCTTTCTGGAAACAATAATCTGTCTCAGAAAATTTCAGAAAACCTTTTTCAGTAACTTGTGACCTTGCCTTCCTGATTATCAGTGGTTTACATCTTGTGTTAACAGTTCTGTGGTCATATTGGTATGTTCTGCTCATTTTTTTTTTGCCCTCCATGAGGTTCATGATACATTTTCATTCATTTTCATGAATAAACTATCCAGTACAATGTGACTACAAACTAAAATGATTTCAAATATGTTTAAATACCAACTACTAATAATTTTAAAAAGTATCCTAATTACTACCAACTACTTCTACCTACAGCTCCACTAACCACTCCTTTTACTTCCAACTAAAACCCAATTCGAACTACTACTATCAACTACCAGTTAAACAGCATACACATTATTGTTACTGCAATTAACCTTTAATTACAAAAAAAAATTCTAACAAGTAGTAGGCTAACTATTAGTTATAGAGTTCAGAAAAAATATAAATACTACTAACAAAAACAGAATGCAAACTCACCAACTATTACTCACTAAAGGACCTAATGTAGAATAATATTCAAATTCCTAACTCTTACTAATAAAACGTATTACAACTTATACTTGCTAAAATGGACATCTTTTTGGAAATGCCTGGTGTATTCCCTGTAAGGCCTGGAGAGAGAAAGCGGAAAAGATTGAAAGAGAGAAAACCACAACGTGACTAATATCGGTTTTTATAACGGTAAAGAGCTGCTGGAAAACTAAATGAGGAAGAGAGTTTTGATTTCAAGCTCTTGGTGAACACGTGACTCAGAAAGTGCGTTAAAGTGCCGAGCAGGGAGACGAGTTCACACACAATGGCAGCTCACACAGCTTAGGCATCAGACGCTCATCTTCACTGCTGCAGGGGGATGCAGATATTCTTACAGCACCATGGTCTGGTTTCTGGAAGGCCTCTGCTCCTTACCAACTTTTCTGGTCATTTGGTCGTCCAGCACGTTTATAGTGAACTATCTGATCGCCCTGTTCCGGCACGATGTCGATGCCGTCTTCCCCTACATAAGGTAAGAGATTCGATTCTCATCACTCGACTCCTCCAAGCTATTGTCCTTGGGGAAAAGTGAAAGTAAACAAAAACTAAAGAACAAAACAGTCAATCTGTGCTCTATTAAACATAACTATTCTGATTGTAACCACTGATTAATGCAGCACTGATTGTTTATTATTTGGCGGCGGTTTTTGCAGCACTCCGTTAGTTTCGTTTTAGCCTGAAGAGTCGTTTGGTGCCCAGCAGGGCATCGAAAACTTCTGAAGAGCCTCAAAGAATCCTTTCTCACAAGAGAGAGCAGAATAAACGATGTGGTGCAAACTCGAAAAAGAAAATCTTTGTGATCATGAGTGGAAGGATAGTCTTCAAAAAGAAAGTAATCAAAAGTTAAGAACACTCAAAACGATTTTAATTGCAATATAATTAAGATCGACGTTTTAAGGACAAGCGCCCTTTTTCATTCGGGTGTTATAATCTTCTTAAGTGTTTTAAAGGTGTTTTAAAGGAGCTGTGTGTTTTTTCAGTGATACTGGAGCCAGCCCTCCGGAGAGCTGCGTTTTTGGCCTGATGTCAACAATCACAGCCTTCGCAGGTGGGACTGACTTTCATTCCCTGCATTGTTGTTTTAACAGCGCCTTTAGGGAGAGATGAGTGTCAAATATCAGTACAGATACTGCTTATGGGTGCTAATATTTATGGATATTCATATTGACGCCATATAAAAGTCTCCGGAATGACACATGCACGAAAAGATGTGAAAAGATTCAAGTTATTAGTGTGATTGCATCAGCTAGAGGAGTTTTTGAAGGCAAGCGTTTTTTCCTGGCCAAACGGGTTTTTCTCTGAACACTGGTGTAATATTAACCACAAAATCATAGTTTGCAGAAGTACATCTAGTTTTATAATAAAATTTTTGGAGAAAAGTATATATATTTATGAGGGAGGAAAAATGTCTGGTGGAGATGTGCAGAGTCTCACTCCTTACTCCCACAGAACCAATCTAGCATCACCTATTTGAAAATGCCACCTTTGTTAGAATGCATTAATACTGCATAAATACTGACAGCAGCAGTGATCACTCAGAGGAGATTATTAATGTTTTAGCATTGACTAGTCAGGAACAGGTGCCAGTTTAGTACCATCTGATAAACAGTAAACAATAAAGAAAAATACATAGAGAACATGTTTATGCACATTTTACAATAACTGTCATGGGAAAAAAATAAGAGATTACTTTTCCTCTTTTTTTCTGTTCATTGTTTGTACATTTCGTGGCAGTATGTGTAAAATGCACAGGTTGCTATTCTTGTATGACTTATTGCTGTGTGAGCTGTGTAAAAAGTAAATTCTTCGATATATTTTGTAGGTGCAGTAGTGTTTGTACATCAGCTTTTTCCCATTGCTGTGTATATATATATATATATATATTATTTCGCTTGTGTCAAAGTTATGGTACATTTTGAATTTTGTACTCAACTTGTGAACTAAAAACTTGCAAACAATGCCACATTTATGTGTTTTTACTTTATAGTTAACTAGAGTTAATCAGAGATCACATGTAAAAAAAAATCAGCTAATCATATAATTTGGCCAAGGGCTGTTCAAACCTCCGCCTATGACTGTAGCTTGCTGCTACAGACCACCCTCCATCAGCTGGGTTGACTGTGAAAGGTTGTCTGGTGATTTAAAACATTTTTAACTGATTAGGTGCCCTAGTAATCGAAAATGTTGAGCTTAAATAGTTGATTCACTTAGAAGGATCTTTTGCAAAAAATGTTTTGAGCTGTGGACTGACGGCTGTTGAGGAAGCTGTGGGTTAAATCTGTACACATCTGTACACTCTTTGTGACCCATGTAAGAGGATGAACTGCCCTGAATTTCATCACATTTATTTTACATCACAGTTTATTTGCTTTGTAAAAACACAGCTTACACAGCTATGCATAGCCATGGGATTGAGAAACTGCAACTAGCAACCCAAGGAAACCCCTTTCAGTCACCTGATTCCTCAGGGGTGTTGGTTAATGACACAGAACTACACAGCTGATTGGTTTTTAACTACTAGGTGAAGTTAGCAGGGACTGTCTTAAGTGTGGAATTTCTGCTCCAGTGGTGAAGCACTCGCACTTCTCTTTCTGGAGAAAATGAAACATATTCTTCTCTTTGTGGCCCAGCAGTAACAAAACAAGCCCTCACAAGTTGGGCTAGGAGACAAAACCACAAATGCTAGCTAATGAATCGAAACTGTCTTTCTGCATGTCTTTCTGTAATCCACACAGACTGAATTCCCACTAAGGGCATTTTCAGTGCTTCCAGGTTTTGTACACTGACCAGACACTTTACTGGAAACATACTGTGGCAACATACTGTCATGTATGGTCTGTAGTCTATAATAATGTTAGTAATTATGTTAGAGGTTCATTAGTGGTCAGTTTTTAACCCCAGAACTAGGGCTGGGCGATTTGGCCTAAAATCAAAATCTCGAATAATTGAACATTTTAACTCGATTATGATTAATGAAAGATTATTTTATTTTTTTATTTTTTTGCCCTCATAGTTCACTGACAAGTTTTGTACAGTAAATATGCTCACATATTACAGGTGAGAGATTTTTGAATGAAGGGTGCATTACCTGATTTTAAAATAATTGAAGGGAACGCACACACTATCTACTCTCTATATTTTTAAAGGGAAAATAATCGAAATAATCGACCTGGAAAATTTTGATCGATTATAGGTTCTGAATGTCGATTAATCGCCCAGCCCTACCCAGGACCGCTTTTACTGGATATGTTTGGGCAGCGGACCCCTGTTATCCTTGCGGCAGACCGATACACTCATACCAGACACCACTCCCATGTCAGTGAAACTGCTGGGTTAAGGCTGGTCCATCACCCAAATATTTTCTGCTCAGCAGCAGCCTGACGATAAACCGTGCATGACAACAGTTGGGCTGCAGTGTGGCTTTGTCCACCTATATGAGCACAGGTCAAATAGATTGTGTAAGCACAAAGCACCGCCCCACACACATTAAAAATGCTCCCCCAGCCCATGTTAACAATTAATAATAATAACGGCAATAAACTTTTTATTTGTGAAGAAGTACAGTACAGTACAGCTGTCCAGCAATGCAAGAGTCAATGTTATTTTGTGAACCGCAGAATGGTTTTTCATAACATGGTGTATTGACAAACAACTGATATGTGTGTGTGTGTGTGTGTGTGTAAACATTTTGTAAAACACTGTATTTTGTGAGTGGCAATGCTAATCAGATTGTAA
>JBBPCW010252287.1:0-13886 GCA_037974425.1 Phenacogrammus interruptus
TTGAACTGTTTGAATTTCGATTAAATAAAGCTTGAAACATTGGGGTGTTCTAAAACTTTTGACCGGTAGTGTATATAAATCTAAAATTTTCTGAAACACAAATCTATAGTAAGTAACTTAAACGAGGAGCACCACCAGTTAAGTGAAATAACTATTTATATAAATAAATGTAGCAGCAATATGTACATTGTGCAAATGGAATGTTAAAGTGCATTGTGCCACTATAGCACAGCAATATAAAACAGAGTGAAAAGTGACCTGTGTGATGTAAACAGAGTAATTAACAGAGTGACCAGAGTAATGTATAAACAGTGTAATGTAAGCAGTGACCAGAGTAATGTAAGCTGTAGTGAAGCAGCATGTGATGTAATAATAAATCAGATATGAAATGACAGTGAATTTTCTGAAATTTGACATTGGATGTGTTATGGGGTCTTGTTTCAGTCTGTTATAGTAATGTTATGAGGGGCGTGGGGGCATGTTCTGATTTAGGACTCGAATGGCCTGAGGATAGAAGCTCCTCCTGAGTCTCTGTTTTTGCCCTGATGGTGCGGAACCTTCTGCCCGATTAGGTGATCACTAATCAGTATCACTAATCAGCAGAATGAGGTGCTTGTGTAGGAATTTAACAGACACTGGCATGGAATGGTTGTCATAGTCATAGAGATGCTGATTTAAAAATAAATTGCAGTGGTCCCTTATTTTTTCCGGAACTGTATATGTATGCAGATAGAGAAACCGGTGCATGGCTCGGGAAATGGCCAGTGCCCACAGACTGGGAAGCATAAACACACACCCAGGAACACACACACACACACACACAGGAACACACACACACACACACACACACACAAGTACAGGTGTACAACAGAACAGTTCCAAAAAGCAGTTCTCTGGCTGCTCTCCCAGCTATTGGAGAGCCTGCATTTTAAAGAGTCCTGACCCCTCCCTTAACAGCATTTACCTGTCTCTCATCAAGGGGGAGCCCTGTGCTCACCCCTTATATGGGCACCACAGGCCCTTCAAATATACTAGAATTTGTGATGACATTTGTCTCATCAATGAAAACAACCCAAAAACAATCATATTACAATTACTTTGCATTAATTACATGCAGTTGTTATGCAAAGGCAATGAAAAAGACCTGTAATGAACAGCCTTTCACCTCTGTAGGTATAATTTCCCGCGAGGACGCAGAGGATTTGTTGAGCGCAGGCTGCCCTGGAAGTTTCTTGGTCCGTGTCAGCGAGAGGATCTTTGGATATGTTCTGTCCTACCGAGGCCAAGAAGGATTCAAACATTTCCTCATTGATGCCATAGACAACTGCTACATGCTGCTAGGAGACCAGATCAAGTTCTCTTCCCTGGTAGAACTGGTGGAGTATCATGAGGTAGAAGATTATTCACTGAATCCCCACACTGACAAAGAGGCCTGTTGACACTGTTCACTAAACTAAAGCAATAAGAGGCCATGCCTTAGCATGCTTTTTCTATGGTTAAGAGCAGTTAGCCTGAGCAGCTTACTGCTTTATAACACGGCACCCAAATACAGTGATAAACAACATTCAAATAATTTAATTTACAAGAAGCACTTCATCCACCAAGTAATGTGATTCTTTAACAGCAGGTGATGTTTGCCAAGCAACATAAACACAAGAGTACTACATATAGTGGCTTTTAATAATGTAACACACAGAATTACATTTGTGTGTAAATATTCAACCTTTAATACAGTGGCTTTGAATGCTTTGAATCTAGTTTGAACGAGTTAAAACTTTCAGTTTTACAATTCTGTACCTTTTTAAAACAAAAAATAGAGACAAATAGAAGCTGTCTAAAGTGTTTTTTTTAATTCTATCACTAGGGGGAGCCATTAACCCCATCTGGAGGGGAGCGGCTGCTCCATGCCTGTGGACAGAGGCCTGGCATTTTGGACTACGCTGATCTCCTCACCTGAGCTCCAGCCACTATAGCTCACAAGTGTACAAGGCACGAACAAATCAGAGGCACCTGATGGTTCTAGATTCCCTGATATTTGTTTTTGAATTCCAGGACTTTCTGTTGCTCTAACTGGAATTTTTGAAGGATGCTAGGCTGAACAAACCTGTGTTTTTTGTTGTTTTTTTGGTCATGCTGCACATGCTGATGTAGTGAAACACAATCTAAGCAAATCTGCAAGAAAAAAAACTATATTTTTCTTCTACACTGAAATGTCTTGACAGATTGCTGAAGTCACTCTAGTGCACTTTATGATAATGGGCCAGATTGTGAAGGTCTTATTATGCAGTATTCCACACCTATCCATTAGTCTTACTCATTCTAACTAGTAATATAGTCTTGTGTTCATGTTGTTAAATTTAAAAAAGTATTGACACAATGTTAGCATTTTTTACCATAAGCCAGGCAGAGGCACCTGTGTTCATCAATTATAGTAATTCAGTAATAAAATTGTAGTCTGTAATTTACCATAGGCTTACTTCCTCTAAATAGCATCTGTTCAGTCCAAAGCAAATGAATTATGCAAACACTAATGAATGCTCCTTTGTCTGCACTGAAACAAAGCATAATGCACTTTGGCTGTGGAGACAAATTACTATCAGGAACTGTTTACAGAAAGGACATGCAAGATTGTGACCGAGTGCTAACTGAAAAGCTGCTTTAGAGCATTGAGCCCTAAATAAAATGCCTTGGAAGGCAATGAAATTAAAGTCAATCTGAGATCAAAATCAGGATTCATTTGATTCTCATTCAAAAAATGTTTCTTGCAATCTTTCATCACTAACACCACACACCCCCACAAAACTCAAAGAAAACCTTCAGCCAGTTTAGAAACCCTTCATGACACAACATTTAACTCTCAAAATATAACACGAAATGAAAACGTTTTCATTTCAACGATTTCTGACGAATGTTGACATTAAAAAGCCCTTGACTGTATTACTTCATCCCAGTTTTCGGTCAGTTAAAAAAAAATAAAAAATTGACCAGTTTAAAAGTAATTGGAAAGACAAAAATAACTGATAAAGCTCAATATTTATTAAAAGACTTTACAAAGACAGTGTTTGCCAAACAAAAATCTATATACAACTTTTAAAGCAATTTTAACTTTAACCTCCATGTGGGGTTCACATGGTGTGCAAATTTAAGCCCTGCAAGCTATAATATACTGATGGCTTTAACGCTTTAACATATAAGAATCAAAGCCGTCAGTCACGCATGAGGTCAAAAGTACATCGAGAGACTAGCAAGATCAGCGCACACTAAAGAATCACAGTTCTGACGGTCTGTTTGTCTTACTCTTTTGAAGAGATGCTGCAATATCCCTTTATTATCCCCTTCATTAATACATTAATATTAATTCTGACTATACAACACTTGCTCACATCACCATCCTGCAGCCCCAGAGAGCTTAGATGGTAGGTTAACACAATTATATATTTCAGTTGCATGATATTCAGTACACTCTCGAATGAAATTGGCTTTGAAAAGGTCCAAAAGTTAAAAAAAAAAAAAAAAAGTGAAAAAGTTATGTAAGGTCTGAACATTTCCAGTCCATTTCATTTAGACTTTTCAGAATTTCTATTTCATACCATGCGATTTTATGTAAAAACACTTATTTTTGAGGCCATACACTCAAGTCTAAGTCAGCACAAAGCCGACACCTCTGGTTTAAGAGTAGGGATTGGTCAGTAACATGTTCCCAGTCTGTTCTTTTGGACCTAAGATTGAAGAAAGGTGATGCCTTTGTTCCAAACTAGCCTCACTTGCTCATCCAGGTCGACGTCAGAGCTTCAATGCTTTTAAATGCACGTAAAGAAGTGCTTTCTCCCTTCATCCGCCACCTACAGAACTTCAACTGACCATAAATGACCACCTTCAGTAAATAACAAAACTAATACCCCTGTCAAAGAATGTACGAAACACCACCAAATGTACAAACCCAGAACCAAGTGGAACCAGCCTCTTTACACAGAGTGAGTGTGAGAGTGAGAGAAACCGTGTGCTAGAGAAGGGAACTACATGAAAAGAGGTTGCTACATGAAGAACTGCCCAAGGAGGTTGGCGACCCCCAACAGAATCAGAAGACTGTGGAAGCAAGCAGAGGGCCAGCGTAACTCCCCACGTCGTCTCAGGGCCATCATGTGAATGAGGGAGGGGAAGACGAAGACCAGAGCCAGCCCACATGTGGCCCCAGAGTACCTGTAGGAACACATACACACACACCTTTTGTAGTACATATAGCCAGCTGCAGCATTCAGGAAGATTTTAAGCATCACTATTTATCTGTAATATTCCGCTGTTCATTCCAGTCATTCATTTTACATATCATAGATAAAACCCGAGAAACTGAATTTTTGCAGTGGTTTCTTTTTATAGGTGCTTTTATAGGTGCATTTTCCTTATAAAATTACTGTTCTTTAAAGCATCATTTTAAAGGAAATGACAGAACAGAAAACAAATCTCTTGTTCCCTCAAACAAAATGTCAAGAATTACCTTTAACATACTTCTAGTAGTGTTTTACCATTCAACTGGTCTCCAGAGTGTTGATTACAGAAGTGTTTTTATACTTTTCCTCATTAAATAAGATGTGATTCAGGTGATCACCAATCAGCACCACATAAAACAGAATGAGGTGCTTGTGTAAGAATTTAACAGACACTGGCATGGAATGGCTGTCATACTCAAAAATACTGATTTGAAAATCCTGCCCCCCTCTTATTTTTTCTGGAGCTGTACATTCAGTCTGTAAGGTTTCTTAGACAACTTCAGCACTTTGTATAAAATGAAACATCTTCTTTATGCACCCTTCTTGACCCACAGATCTGTAGCAAAAAATGGCTGTGATGTAGATTTGTTCGTCGAAATCCATGCTTCTCGCTCACCTGATAATGGAACCAATGTTGGGGTAAAACTTGGCCATTAGTACCCCAGTGGCCACAACAAAGATGTTCAGAATGAAGACATGAAGAAAACTATAAAGAGACACAAATGGAGAATTATTAAGTCAGCATGGATCTTACCTCACCAATGTGAAATATGATTGAATTGCAGAATCAGTGCAAGACTACAGAAGCATCACTCAATTTTTAAATTTTGTATTTATTCTCTTATTCTTAAAATATTTTGGCAACAGTTTGCTACCTCTGAACAGTACTTTGTCCAGTCTGCATCCAGATAAAGTGTCAATAAAATGGAGCCCTATGCTGTTTTTATTTGCATGCATGTAATAATTTCCATATTCTTCAATAACTACACACAGAGAGAGAGAGAGAGAGAGAGAGAGAGAGAAAGAGAGAGAGAGAGAGAGAGAGAGAGAGAGGAGAGAGAGAGAGAGAGAGAGAGAGAGAGAGAGAGAGAGAGAGAGAGAGACAGACAACAGGCACTTCATAAATTTGGCTGGTTGTTGTACAAACGGTCAGTAAAAACAATACTAGTAGTACTAGTTCTAAGTTTGCCAAAGTAAAGTAATGCAGCCCCTTATAGTCACACCTGAACACAGTGTGAACAATGTGACATTCTTTCTCTGCATTTAACCCATTCATCAAGTGAAGTAGTGGGCTGCCACCAATGAGAGGCACCTGGGGAGCAGCGTGTGGGAACCGCATCTTGCTCAAGGGCACCTCAGTTGTGCCACTAGCAGTCCAGGGATTTAAATCCACAAGCTTCTGATAACAGGGACAATTCTCTAACCGCTAGGCCAACAGCTGCCCCAAAGAGGGAGGGGAGAAAAAAAAAAAGGTACTAATCCATACAAAAAAGTATCAGTCCCAACAGTGCCATCTTGGCCTCCTCCATTTCGCTCAACATGACCATGCTGCTTCAGTTGAAAATGGGGAAATAAAATGCAAAAGTGCTGTTTGCACATCATACTTGGTCATTTCTGCTGATTGGTTGCTGCCCTATGACGCTGCCCTAGTTCAGCATTCCTGCATCATAACAGTTAAGCTGAGTTTAAAATATTTTGGAAGCGTATTTGGGGCATATTTAGGATTTAAACTATTAAAAAGGCATTTCCATTTACATTACACACTTTTATTTTTTCACAATTTAGGGGTCGACTGTACACTGCATTTTGAACCCTTGTGTTTTAATATTTAATACTTTCTCAGCTTTTTCAACAGCATCAGGATTTTTAAAACAGCTATAGGAAAAAATCCTGTTTCACAAAGATGTTAACTGGTCAGGCCTGTGTTATCCAGCCTACTGTTCTGCTACACAATGTGCAAAGCACAGTAAAGAGAGGGACATGTTTAAGTTCATTATTACTGTAATTGTATTATTTTTTTTCCAATCTGACTTGATTAAATATTTTCTTATCTTTCACAGCCTCAGACAACCTTTTTTTGTATTTGTATTTAAAAGGTTTTTGCACTCCCTCAGACAACCTTAAATAATTGTTATTGTTGATGGATGTTATTTGTTTTTTGGTCCTTTTTTTTGGTTGGAGGTGGGGGGTCAGCATTACCTCAAAATATCTGTCATATCTTACCTTATAGTTATGTAGCTGTATTTTCAGCACATCAGACAACTTAAGAAGTATTGTCATTGTTGTTCTTGTTTGTACTTTTCTAAACTTTATTTGAAACGATATGCCTCAATTATTTCGATATTTTCTCTCTGTGATATAGGAAGTGGTATAGAGTATCTTCCTTTGTATCGGTATCATTTGAAATTCAAGTACCATGACAACCCTCATTAGCATATAAATCACAATGAAAATGGCATTGACATGAATTAAGCTGCACAACATTGCCATTATATCAAGACCATTATCCCATTTGAAAACACCTGCTGCCATTTACATTGTCTGAATATTTCATGGCAAATGGACCAATAGAATGGTCCAAAATTACTCATTAATTTTGTCTTGAATGATGGGTACCAGTGTGTTTTAGTAGAGTTAGAACTGTTCACAGTAGTGGTGCCAGGAAGCATTTAATGCCTCTAAAAGCTACCACACATAAACCTATTGCACAAACTGGTTATGGATATGTTCCTGATGCCTGAGAATTTGTTTGCCAACATATTTTTAAAACACATGCAGGGTGAAGAGGTATAAGAATACATGCAGGGCTAATCTTAAGGCTCAATTACAAAAAAAAAAAGAAAAAAAAACGCAGACGTTTCAAGACATAAATGAAATTATCCTTTAAAAGCCTCGTCTCTTATAAGGTTAGCAGTTGGAAGTTTTGTTACATTAGCAACGATATGAGGGAGTTTACCTGGGATAGTTTTCACCAAAGAACTGACCCATCAGCTGCACTCGCACCAGGTAACCCAGCAGTGGGTAGACGGTGGTCATCTGGAACAGCAGGAAAGTCCGGGCCACAAACACCCACACATCGCTGCTGGGGAAGTTATCCAGAAAGTTCTGCGACAGAGTGAGAGTCAAAGGTCAGCAGCATAATCTATTACTAACTGTACAATAGTTAGTTCTGATGGTATAAGTGAATTGGTTGAGAAGCAGTCTCCTGAGCACTGGACGGTACGTAATGACTCGATTTTCACTGCAGTTTCTATTTTAGCTCATACAAAACAGAAAATAAACTAATTAAAATGAGTAAATTTAATATTATATTTTAAATTGCATCCTGTTTGTGAAGAGTGTGATATCAAGTCTGCGTCTAGATTATTCTTGCAAGAATGAGAAAAAGGTCTTACTGGTTCAAGGCACTCCTTAGACAGTGGTGGAGAAGGAAAGGCAGCAAAGATCAGGACCCCCACATACAGGTATGTTATTCCCACTAACAGGTAGGCCAAGGACAAATCCCGCACCTGCAAAACCCAAAACAGACCAACCAAAATAACCTTTAAATGTATGAATAATAGGATTAAGAAAATCTTTTTGCAATAAGACACATGCACACAATCATCAAGACAGTGTCTAATGTTACAGACTACATGCACTTGACAGGTGATTTTGAATAGGTCTCTTTGGCAGAAATTGCTTCATTCTTTTACATTTTATTTCACAAACCCCTGTGATAGTTCTTCAGTTTTACAGAGAGTGATTACTTTAAGGGGAATTCCCCTCATTTTGCAATTAGAAATTTTTAAAAAATTCTTGAGATACAAACTAAGTCATTAAGTGTTTTGATGTGAAGTGGTTAATTGTAGGTAAATGTATCTGTTCTTCTATTTTCATGGAGGTTGTGAGTTTTGCGCAAGCACATCAGCACAAATTTAGAAATTTTACATACAATCCAATGTAAGCAGTGAATCTACAGTGTCTTCTGAGTGACGGCGGTAAATATATTTTAAAAAAAAAAAAAACGCTTTTCAGCCCAAAACCTCACATAACAGTGCAACACCCAATTCCTGTCACAATAATTAAACTACCCCAAACTGATTCTATTTTAATTTAATTACGCAGAAGTTTGAAAAAAGAAAAATTAAATAAATGAAATGATTATTTATATGCTTTTGTTTCTAGGCCTCATTGATAAAGGTAGACTTTTAAATTATGTTAACTTTCTGTATTTTCATGCAACAGAGTGGGCAGGATAATAAATTCAAATATACTTTCAAGTCCAATAAGAGTTCTGAAAACAACCTAAATGTGTTTTAGATGTCAATAAAGGTCAGTACTTTTTTTTCCCTAGTATAGCATAGCATGCAACCAGGAAGTGCAGAAGAAACTGAAAGAGAACATGATGTGAAAGAAGCTGAAATGCTTGACTCGACCAAAGTGTGATACACAACAGTGTCATACTGATGCTGACAACAGCTTTTATGTTCTTCTTCGGTAAGGGTAAGACACAGACTTCCTGAGCACAGTCAGACCACTGTTCCTTCCTACGAACAGTTTCCGATGCAGAGCACGACAGTTGTTGTGATTGCAAAACTATTTGTAGTGGAAATACAACTCCGAGAAACCCAGAGGGCACAACACATACGCCTCTTCCCAAATATCTCACTACAGTGGTATTGTTGTCCACCAATACTATCACACAATGTACGGGAAGGGGCGTCTAAAAATATCAGGGCAGAACTCCCCCAAAGATACACCACTTAGGCCAAAGTATCGGGACGCCTGACCATTACACCAAGAGGGACTTTAATTTGGAGTTTGTCCCCCTGTGTAGCTATAACAGTCTCCACTCTTGGAAGGACTTCAATAAGATTTTGGGGTTTCTGTGGAAATTTGTGTCCAATTGTTCTGCAGAGCATTTCTGAGATCAGGCACTGATGTTGGATGAGCAGGCCAGGCTCACAGTCTCCATTCCACCCAAAGGTGTTGGATGGGGTTTAGGTCAGGGCTCTGTGGGGGCCAGTCAAATTCTTCCACGCCAAACATCCAACCATGTCTTTGTGGGTCTTGCTTTGTTCACTAGGACGCAGTCATGCTGGAACAAAAAAGGTTCTTCCCTAAACGGTGTCGACAAAGTTGGAAGCTTGGTGTTGTCCTAGAATGCTGAAGCATAAGAGGTTTAGCCCAAACCATGAAAAATGCATCCCAATATTTTGTTGATTCCTATAAAAACGCACAATCTTAACCAGTGCCTGAACACTAATACTGAATTCTGAAATGTGACAAGCAATCCCCTTTCATTATATTTCATATATATACTATTGCCCACTTTGATGACATCAGTGAAACATAAGAAAACTCAGGACTCGACATTGAAATTGTAAGAAGTGGCTTTTTCTGAAGCCCAATATTGTTTTTTAAACACAGCCAACATGACAATATCGCACACGTTTGTTCAACTCTTCTCCCACTCATTTGCGTTTGAGTGTTGAATCCCAATATGCGACTATGGGTGGGACAATCGCACCATGCAAGTGTGATGTCACTGCTCATAAAGTATGGACAGAGTACAGTAAGCACAGTGTCGGAGGTTTGGCCACTTATAGGCATAACGAAAATTGCCATATGTTCTATGATAGCACTGTGCACTTTCAGCACCCAATACATCCCTGCTAAATACAAAACACATGCTTTTGCACACTGAATTCTTCAGGGCAAAGGTACTCACAAATTAAGTCTGAATAATTTGTTCCTTTTAAGCTGCTTCTGGAGTTCCAGAGAGGAAATGCATTATGAGAAGGGTGGGAGGAGTTTTTATAAGAGTATCCAAAAATCTTAAGAATAGCAGATACAACCAGAACTGCACCATTTACTACGTTGGCATAGAAGCTGAAAGTTTGGAGAAAACTAGAAATGCGCAACAATGCCATACTGGTACTGGCTTTAGTCAGGATTGGGCTAATATACTAAACAGTCTGCACTTTTTTCTGTGTATGTAATCCTACAGAAATGTAATTTCTCCAGAATACTAAAACTTGTACATGGTTTATGGATTAGCATTTAAATATACATGTACTTGAAAAATATCAGGTATCGGCATTAATCTACGATTCCCATATCATTAGGTAAAACCTCATAAGAACAGCTTTGGTAAGACACGCTTTAACAGTTTCATCTGAACTTCTGTACAGTTAAGAGTAAAACAATTATAATTATATTATATTTAACAATACATTCTGGATTATTTGCTTTTTAAATAACGCACACTTTTGAAATGAAGGAGACCAGAAATACTGTTATTTACACAATGAACCATAGAAGAACCACTTTTGCTTCTCTCAAGAACCTTTCAATAGGCAGTTCTTAAAGAAACCACTTTTGTAAATTAGATGTGTGAGCAAGAATTTCAAATAACATGTCTGTTCTTAAATTGACCTTTTCTTAAAAAGACCTTTTCTATTGTTCAATGTTTCTTTATATATTTTTAAATGTTCTTTAAATTCATCTAAATTAAATTGTTCATTTATGGCATCAATCTAACAACCCTTTTCGCCACTTCTATGTATTTTATGGGTTAATCCAGCCAAACAAAAGTTAAAAGCTTGTGGACTATAGGGACCTGGGATAATGGTATTATAATAGAATGGAAGGAAAGGAGCACCCACATTATTCTCCTGATTTCTGTTGCTCTTCATGAGGGTGATGATGCAGTTGTGGATGAAGAAGGCCAGCGTGAGAACACCAGTCAGCTGAGGGAACAACACCCTGAACTCTACACAAAACCAACACACAGATGAGAAATTTTTTATTTTTTAAACAAACTACACTGATAACATACTCCAAGTGTATGATATGAGGAACATTTTGGATGTTATCTAATTATCCCTCCAATTATTCTTGAAGTTCACACAAAATAGAATCAGGGTTTAAACTCATGGTTTAAGGGATTAATGCTGGCCTGCATTGCTCAGTATTCTCCAAGTATGCATGAGCTGACCTATGCAGATTATTTACATGGCTTGACCCAGTTCACCAACTGACCTGAAAAATGCTAAATATCAAGATACAAACAGTGCACTGTGAAAATCATCGTGAATGTTTAGGTAATACAGCCCACTCCTACAGTGTATAGAAGTCTGAATGACCATCCATAACATGCCTGAATATGAATACGTAATGCAGCGTCGTGTTCAAGTAGAAGCTGTTGGATCGAGATCTGGGGGGTTAGGAGGCCAGGCCAACACCCTGGAATGTTTGTTATGCTCCTCAAACCATTCTGGAAGATGTTTTGCATTGTGCTAAAAGAGGCCTGTGCCTTTAGGGAATGCCAGTGCCGGAAATGGGTGCAACTGGTCTGCAGAGGTTTAGGCAGTTGCTACATGCCAAAAATAACATCCACATGAATGCCAGGATACAAGGTTTCCTAAATCTCTGCTAAGAGCATCATGCTGCCACCATCAGCTTGTCTTCCTTTCATGACCCTATAGCCAGTTTACAGGTTGTCCTTTCTTGGATGATTTGTGGTAGGTAATAACCACAGCATGCTGAAAACATCCCTGCAGTTTTAGAGATACTGTGACCCAATGGTCTAACCACCACAGCAATCTCTTGATCAATGTTATTCACTTCTCCTGCAGATTTACTGTTGTGGCTGATTTGTGTAACTTTAAAACAGTTTATGCAGTCAGTTCATAGATTAATAAAAAAAAATGACAAATGACGTGGTTAAATGAAATACAGTCGCTAAAAAATTAGGATAAAAGTTTTTTTAATTATGGGATTGCATTGCATCCGCGGTAAGTTGACATAAAACACTTATTTATTGTTACTGCCGACCTCAATTTCTTACAATCAGCCTTGATTATGGGGTAAAATGTAACATTTGCTTTTTGAATCACTCAAGTTGGGTGCTTGGGTACGTTTTAATTTGTGGCAAAGACTTTTAAGTTGTTTTTTTAAAACAAGACAAAACAAATATATGTTGTGCAATGAATAAATTACAAGTATGTGGAAAAAAAAAAAGGGACTTGAACTGGTTTCTAGAATGGAGTCTATAGAGGTACTTGACACTCAAAACTAAGCCTAATCATCTGCAGATGTGTTATGAGACAATAATCTGTGTGGCCTCAATCGAGCTATATAAAATGCTTTTCTTTATTGATCCAATAATCAAATCTTTGTGGCAGATTCCAACCTCTGAACAGCAATGGGTGATTTTTACAAGACAAAGTTTTTAGTTTTACGTGCAGCAAAGTTTACTTGGTCCCTACCAACACTCACAATGAACTAAGCAACTCATGTAAAACATGTAGTCTGATAGTTGGGGGAAAAACATGTGGAACTAATTAATGACAACTCCTAAATGTATCTGCATTGTAACATGGGACCCATACTTTCTCTGTTGTGCTGGACTTGTTAACAGTGAGTCACTGCTTACTGGAAAGCTGCTTCAGTATTTACCTGGAACAAAAAACTCAGTGGAATGAAACCAGTGGAACTCCAGATGAAATCCAAGTCGAATGGCTTTGAGAGTGACCAAAACGATCAGGTAGACCACTGAAACTGTGCCTGTGAGGAACAAAAAAAGACATCTTACACAATGATCTGATCATGTGACTCACCTTACAAACAAAACACTCATCCAAAAAACCCACAGAGGTCCAGTCAATGTGCATCATCATGGAGTATAAACAAATCAGTACTACACAGGAGAACACAAACAGTTTTGCAAAAAGACAAATATAATGTGTAGGTCTTGTGCGGTTGGTGGGAAGATATACAAAATATATGACCACAGGATGAAAGGTGGCTCAGCTCTGGTTTATGATAAACATCAGTATTCAAACTAGCTGGTATTTAAATATTTTTCCATGGCAGAAAATGGACACAATAGCAGGTTAGAATTTAAAAAAGTATATAATACACACATTATATATTATTACATATAATAAAAATAACTGGATAGACCAAAATCAAGTAAAATTGGAAATGACCCAAGATCAAAGTGTGCTGTATCTTTAGGTAAGGTACACATTTGGACTTTAAAAGATTATGAAGTACCTTTAGGGTGCATTTATGATGTTTGTACTTTTAGAGAGTACAGTACGTTATAATCTGACCGTACAGGCACTGATGCAGTTAAATGTAATTCATTTTAAAATGTGCTAAGAATGTCAGTGGCCCTCAGGTTAATATAGAGCACCCAAGAGTGACTGTTAAGTCAGTATCTCACCCAAGAACGTGAATCTGGCGAAGAACGAGGCTGAGCGGAAGTTAAGTAGCGGCAGCAGCAGAACAATGAGGTAGAAGGGGATGGTGTTGGTTTTACTCCACCAGTGGTCGAACACATCTGTACCTGTAATGTTGTCACTGACATAATGCAGGGAAATACTACGGTTCCTGTCTGGATCCAGATCTGGGTACGGACACACCACTGGAACAGAGTAGGTGAATAAAGAGTTATGGCCAATTAAATTAAAGCTTTCTAGAATATACAGCAATGGAAAAAAATTAGAGACCACTTTTCCCGTTTTTCTGTTCACTGTTTGTACAGTTTGCGAAAGTGTGTGTGTGTGTGTGTGTGTGTGTGTGTGTGTGTGTGTGTGTGTGTGTGTGTGTGTGTGTGTGTGTGTG
>JBBPCW010252316.1:0-13885 GCA_037974425.1 Phenacogrammus interruptus
TCAGTTTTGTAACAACTCCTTCACAATTGAATTATTAGTGGAGAAACACCTTTACCTTCATTCTGCACAGGTACTGTGCCGCTGGCAAAATGCTTAACTGGTCTATACACAGCCTACATACTAAAGGTCGACCGATTATGTAAAAGTAACAAATATCATCCAGATTAATCAGGCCGATAATCAGCGCGAGCCGATGTTGGCACATATAAACGGCGGTTAATAGGCATGCCCATTTATGGCCAGCCCTGTGTTGCTCTGGAACATGCAACACGCCCCTCTACTCGCACCTACAGGATTAGCGGCAAACACCAGAATTTTGCCTTCCTGGGAGAAAAGTTTTTCTACAAACTAGCCGCTGGTTAGCTCACAAAAAACAAAACAAAAAAAAGTGCGACATAGCCACCGGCCTACGCAGATTTCAAAATATCGGTATTAGCCATAGAAAAACCCACACCTCTACTACATACTCTCAGAATTAACCATATTACCACTAAATTATAAACACTTGCATGGCTGCATGAAAAAACATGAGAAATGCTTCATTCCTCCTCTGAACATGCTCTACAGAGTACTTGTGTCTTGATTGGTCACCTGCCTACTCATTTCAATAGCATTAGAAACATCAAGTATCTACCCAGAAGTCTAAAGCAGTAGGAACCCAACTTAGATGAGACCAAGCACATATGGTCAGAACACTTTAGCAATCAATATTAGATAATGACATGTTTACATTTGAATAGCCTTTTATAGTTAATATAACAAAGTGTTATGACCGTATAGGCCAGGGGTGCCAAACTCCGGTCCTGAAGGGCTGTTGTCCTGCACAATTTGAGGGTTCTCCTACTCATTCACTAAACCTAGCAATTAACTGGCAAGTTGAAGCAGGTGCTTCTGAGCAGGGAAAATCACCTTAACGTGCTGGACCATGGCACTCCAGGACTGGAGTTTGACACCTGTGCTATAGGCAAGGGGATTTTGATTTTGTCTTATTTTTTTTTTTTTCTCCTCATAAAAATGCCAAAGTGAAGCCACTGTAAATGCTTACCACTTGCAGGGGCTACCACAGTCTCTCGAACAAACGGGCGGTTGACAATGTGCTTGGACTTGGCAGCAAAATTGAGTGCGGTGAACGTATCAAAGTAATACTTGTACTCTGGAGCAATGTTCGTGATCATCACTGAATGTGCTGAGCCACCCAAAGAATCCTGTAGCAGCCGGGTGAGTTTGCTGTCCCTGTAGGGCACACGGCCTCCAGCTCCGGCATTCAAACAGTCAACCACCTTGCTGAGGGTGAAGAGGGACAAGTTGATAGCACCACTCTCTTTGAGGCGGATACCCTGGTTACCCGTGCGTCGGTTGTCCTCAGAGCCAGCCAGGTCCACCAGGTAAAGCTTCCCAGTCAGCTGTCGGTGAGGAGGGACACGCTGAGATTTCACCACCTCAGGGGGAAAGGAGAAAGACAACATTATACTCCACTTTCACATTTTAAAACAGCCCCTTACCTGCATTTTTGCGAAAATCTGTCCTGCAGATATGTCCTGTGCTCCAAAGCACCTGATCAAGATCATCATTTTATAGCCAGCAGTCTCCAGCACTAAAGTAGAGTTACTGTTTAAAGTTCTCTACCTCTAACCCATTTCCTAAACTTTCTACCCTAAAACTAGAATGTTAAAAAAAAAAAAAGGCTTAAAAATATTTTATTTTTTTAACTGAAATGTACATTGTATCATCACTGCTGTCTTTTTAACCAAGAAAAACTATACAGTTTAGTCACACAGAGCAAGTGACCATACTTTGCATGTAGCATTTGAGACTGCATTCATCTGTCCAATATTAGCTTGGTTAGGTATTTAATCACCACTTCTACTCTCACACTAACAAATCCAGTGTAGGTCATTGAATTATTCAACAGTTATTTTAACATTAAGTGCAATACTATGTCTAACATGTGACAAAATACCCATCAATTAGGAACATGTTTTTCCAGCATCATTTCTAAGCATTATATCAGAACAGCAATATACAGAATGTAGTCTATATAGACCAGGGGTCGGGAACCACTAACACGCAAAGAGCCATTTGGACCCGATTTCCACAAAAGAGAACACCTGGACCGCAGAGAACACTGCATATGTTTTTCACATTTATGAGACAAAAAAAAAATCTGCTAGTGTGTTGCTTGTGACATTTTATTTATCCAAAGAAAATATTTAAAATCCAAAAAAAAAATTAAAACACATTGCATTTTAGTGTAACAAGATCACAATATCTACTGACAGTGTCAATTGACTATCAGAATCTCATCTACTGGCCTATTAGTGAAGCAAGCGTGCGCTGTAAGAGACACGTGTGTGATATAGGCACAATTACTCACTTTTGCATATTGTTTTATACTGTTGTGCTTGTGAGACACCGACCCTCGTCTGTTGAGACCACTCGCACTGTGCTATAGGCAGCAACGTGCATTGGTTTTACAAATTAAAATAAATAAATAATAAAAAAGGCTACCAGGAACAGCTATCGTTGTTGGAATTTCAGTAACCCTTCAGTTTTACACGGATCAGCACACACAGATTCAGTTTAACGCATATTTCTTCCAAGAACAGAAATGTATAAATGTAAGACTATAGTTGTCAACCGCCATAAAAAGAAGCCTGATGCAGCCTGTAGCATGACTACGTGTCTTGTCCTTGTATTTTAGTGTTTTGTTAGTGAGTTTGTCTAGGTCTCTTTCTCCGTCCATAGCTGAGTAGTAGTGTAAGGTTAACAGAATATGGATAAACGGAGTGCGCCACAGCCTGCAGGCACACTAGTACAACTCTCAAAGTCATGCCGTGATGAAAACATGTCCTGCTATTTTACACTCGTTACTATTTTACAATGGCAGCTGACTCATTGTTAAAATAACAATTTCGATATAATATATATCGCACACCCCTACCATACATTTTAGAATCTTTCCTTTGTAAATGCTATTCAATGAATCAGGCATGAGGATGAAAAGGGTGAGGAACTAGTAGCAGGAACAAATTCAGAAAATAAGAGAAAGTAAAAAACATGTTAAATATAGGAAAAAGATCCAAGGGTAGCTGATCACACAGAACACACGACAAAAAAAAAACAACAAACAAACAAAAAAAACACACACTAAACAAGTACAAGATTAGGGGCTATAGCTAGCAAGGGCACATGGGAGGTGCACTGCAGCCCAGAGTATGTCTGAGATTTTTATACCTAGACAAGGTTGAATCAAGCCACATGAGTTAATTTTCTATATAGATTTAACACTACAAGCACACTGCCAAGAACAACACAACCATGGCACACTAGTTTCTTCACCAGTGGTGTGGATACTATTGCTCAAATGTATATTTTATGACACTTCCTATTACAAGTTTTACTTTTCCTCTTTAAGTTATAGTATTTCAAACTATGCCCTGTTAATTTCCATATGAAATAAATAAATGCATTATTATGTAAAATAAATACATGAATTAATAAACACTAGACCAGTGGTAGTACCTTGATGAGAAGGACTGCATGGCTGCGACTGGAACGCTGGTTGAGTTTAGTAGAAGCTGTTGTGCGGTTCAGACTGGCTGGGACAAAATGAGTGTGAAAATCAGAGAAGTTGGAGAGGGGAGTATATGTCAAGCCTGAGACAACGATGTTTCTATCTTTGTCTTCCCGAATAGGCAGATCCTGTGAGCTTGGGGACAACAGATCCAAAACCTGCAGTACCAGAAGAGACAAAAATTGTGTACATTTCTTCTTTAGGAAAAGGCTTCAAACTTCACTTACCTCAACAGCACAAACTACTACTCCACAACAAAGCGGGTAGGCCCAAACAGTTAAGTTAACTTGCACTTATAAATTCATACAGAATTTAAGCAAGATTGCTGCAGGTGACTGGCAAGTAGGATTTTTCCGATTTGCTTCTGATTACTTATACAGACAAGTATGTACAGCAGAGTTTCTGTTTGGCCAGTGTGGATCATTATAAAATTCAAATCACAATTCATTTTGCAATTGCCAATTCAATGTGCAAAGTGCTGATACAATCCTTAATGCATTTCCAAATATTTTGAATAAAAATTAGAACAATGAACTGAATTGAATTTCGTATTGCCATGGGGTTTTGCCTTTTAATTCAAATGGCAATTCATTTTGCAATCATCAATTCAATAATCTGAGCATGTAATTTGAAAATTTGTTTTGCAATTGGCAATTCACTGTGCAAAGTGCTAATGCAATACTTAATTCATTTCAAATATTTTGAATAATAAACAGAACATGGCATTGAATTGCATTTCCATAGGTTGCCATAGGTTTTGTGCGTCTTCTTTCAAATGCATTAGCGCTGCCAGGACTTGCACTGCATAGCGCCCCGGTGATTGCATTGCCAACTGTCAGCCCGCTCATCAAGGTGGGCCTTCACTAACAAAGTCACCTCCTTGTTCATGGCCTCGCCATTCAACTGAGCAATTCGTTCATTTTGCGCAGTGATTCGCAAAGTGAGGGCCGCAAGAGACCTCGTCAAATTGCTTACATTTAACAATGAACTTGTTGCTACTAAACCAACTAATTTCCTCTTGCTCTGCATTTCCCCTCTGTCAGTTTAAAATGCCCCTATGTGAAGCTTTCTGTGCTAAATCAGACATGATTCATGAAAAAAAGCATCAAAACACCAAAACAATTACACACAAATTTTGGTACAGGCATTGAGACATTAAAGGTCATGTAGTGGCCATTAAGAATCACTAAGAGCATACCTTCTCATTGTAGATTTCTAGATATGACATGCCTACATCGAATTCCCATTCATCTTGGTCTTTCCCTCGCGTGTGCACCAGCTGGAACACCTCACGAACAGCCCTTGGAATCACCCCTGGATGCTCCTCATCTCCCAGCATGGTGTGGGTCTTTCCTATGATGAAAGCAGATACGGCTTAAGGAAAGCTTGGGGGACAGTGCAGGTTAAATTTTTTGCCAATTAAGGGAGGTAGTGTGCGCATCTGCATAAGAATCGCACATATGAACAATTCCAATCTGGTTACCTTCCTCATCACAGCAGCATAACATCCCTATTAAAGATTGTAAACAAACCTTTACTCTTATCTTTTATACAATGGATTTGTATCTTTGCTGTTTTTTTCTTAACTTTAATGTGGCATTTGACACCACAGACCATTCTATTCTATTACACAGAATAGAAAGCCACCACTCAGTCTGTAAAATGGAATCATTAGTGCACATCAAATTATCGAGTCTTGAAAGGCTTGGTCTTAAAACCTTTCCTATTTTACATGCTGCTATGAGATATGATAATCTAAAACATGGGATTAGCTTCCACTGCTATGTGGAGGTACACTTTATATTTCTGCCATCCCAGCCCTGAATGGCCTCGTCCCTGAATACCTCCAAAAACTTCTCTTGCTATACATTGCCATGCTCACTTGGATCCAAAGCTGATATCGACCAGTTCTCAGAATTATGAGAACTACATCAGGGAGAAGAGCTCTTCTTATAAAGTTTCTTTAAATTGCTGATATTCAATACTCATTTTTCTCATTTAATTATCCTGACACTTGTTTTAAATTTTAGTAGTTTAAATAAACATTTGTCCTAGCAACTAGCTTCAGACACCTGGCACACTGTAGATAACATCTTGAAAAATTTAGGTCAGTTTATAGTATATCAACACTGCACTCAACAGTAGTTTTGTTGTTGGATTATTATACACAGACAAGCAACATTATGTACAGTAAGCTTACATCTAGACTTGCTGTCTATTTAACAGTTCTACTTAGCATTGGTGCAGTATGTAGTTTAAAACTGCACATGGTCATCCTTTTTCTCAGCATCATTCGTCAGCCTCCTTTATTGATCAATGATCAGCCGCCCATATAGGCACTGGTAATGTCAATTAAGAATGTGGGGGATAATGGGCTTTACTGAAGACAAAAACAATTCTTGTGTTGTTTGCTCTCCATGGAAGACATGAAATCTAAGAAACACATGTATTAAAAGGTGGGAAATAGTACTAACAGGTCAATTAAAACAGTTCAAATGTGTTGTTTAACACATCTTGTGCCAGAGAGAAATGGACTGTTTTCTCCATAACTACTCCGGGCAGGCACAGAAACAGCCTGTGGAGTTGTTGCAGGGAGAAGTTTTCTATCAGCACCAGCTACCAAATCATGGTCTACCGCACAGAAACCATGACCTGTTAAGATGCTTTTTCAAACATACAAGGGCCAAAGACTATGTAAGGTGAGGAAGGAGGACAAAGAGTGGGAATAAAATGCATCACTAACAGATCTTGCAAAGTCTATGTTGGATTTCTCCAGTTGATGATCTCAGCAATCCAAAATTATGTGAAGTCACTAGATAGTCAGCTGTTAAATAACAATAACGGATAGTTAAATGAATATTATCAATGATCAGCCACCCATATAATAATATCTGCTCTTTGAAGGCCCTGAGCATTTATGAACACGAAAAAGGGTGCTAAAGAATGATGCAGAAAAACAGTAACTGAACTACATAATGCTCATATATGATACGCAGAGCTGATGGACAATTACTAATCACAAAGCAGTTGTGCCTAGCAGTGTAATGGCTTATTTGTTTATAGACTGATCTGTATCAACCATTTCCAAAGATCACAAATAAGATAAAATCAGTCAATTATAGAATATAGAGAACTGACATTTAGATTTCATATATAAATGAGTGAAAAGGGGTGTAAAACTCTTTTTTTAAAGTATACTGGCTAAGCAAGTGACATAATATAGCTGTACAGTTACAGCATTCGGCAGATGCTCTTATCCAGAGCGATGTACATCAGTCCACATCTGTTCTTCATACATGCAAAGCTAGACTCAAATCAACTTGTTATTAACCAATTTACTGCCAACTATGAGGCACACTACCCAAACCCTGTCAACTCTGTCATAGAAGCCAGTAGCAGTTTACACATTGGTTTACAAATCATAACTAGCAATGTATGGATTAGTGCACTGCTTCTATGTATTTTGGTTTTCTATGAGGGCAAAGGATTTGTCCAGAAGGTGGATCACCTGCATCACTCTGCAGAAAGCACAAGTGTATGATTTCTCTACCATAGCGTTCAATATTTTACTTCAGCCATTTTCCAGTACTAGAAGTACAATAACCTGTTGTCACACCAAGCTCACATATTGTCTTTACTTTTGCCATGTTTAACATTACCCTACCTAAAACATACAGCTTAATCAACCTTAATGTAAACAAATTAACAAGCTGCATTTTAATGACAGTGAAGCAAAGGTGACAGAAAAAGTCATTTTACCAAACAGCGCAAAATGTCCTACCAACTTTGTCCTCCAGATGAATTTATGAGCACATGCCAAGAAAAATAGTTCGGAATTAATGCAAATGTGTCATACCAGCTCCCGTTGGTCCGTAGGCAAAGACGCTGGCGTTCTGTCCTTTAAGAATGTGGGGGATAATGGGCTTTACTGAAGACAAAAACACTTCTTGTTGTGTTGTTTGCTCTCCATGGAAGACATCAAATCTAAGAAACACACGTATTAAAAGGTGGAAAATAGTACTAACAGGTCAATCATCACAGTTCAAATTTGTTGTTTAACACATCTTGTGTCAGAGAGAAACGGACTGTTTTCTCCATAACTGCTCCGGGCAGGCACAGAAACATCCTGTGGAGTTGTTGCAGGGAGAAGTTTTCTATCAGCACCAGCTACCAAATCATGATCTACCGCACAGAAACCATGACCTGTTAAGATGCTTTTAAAAACATGCAAAGACCAAAGCTTATGTAAAGTGAGGAAGGAGGACAAAGAATGGGAATAGCACGCATCACTAACTGATATTGCAAGGTCTCGGTTGCATTTCTCCAGTTGATGATCTCCAGAGTTTGGGGTCCTAAACCTCGGACGCATGGGCCTTCTGCTTTCTCGTCTTGCTTGTCCATGTAGGGACGGAGCCTCACCGCCACACGAACCTTGGTAGTCCGTTTGGAACCAGCAGAATCATTCACAGCAACACGCAGTGCCATTTCTGAGAAGGAATTAGGTTCAAAAGCAGTATTTTTTTCTTGCAGCAAAGCATCAATGATACGCCTAAATGGCTTTCTGGTACAGAAGCAGCAATCAAGAGTAATGTTGTGAAAATTCACTAGATAGTCAGCAGCTAACTAACAAAAACTGATAGCTAAACGAATATGTTAGCTGATTTGCATTCACAAGCATACTTTTCCTTATACAGTTTTGTGGTATCGATTGTTTACGTCCTTTTAACACGCACGGCCTGCTGGTCTTGTTTCAGGGACCAACCAAAATAACGACCGTTTGAAGCACTACCGTCTCGGTAGCTCAGGCATTTCAAACTATTTCAGATGAGGCGACTAAACTCAAACCTACCGTTGCTGCGTGTCGGTCTCTCCTCCTGCAAGCCGTCAGAAAGGATTAGTTAACGCTGTTATTTTTTTAACTACTTTCAGCAGGAAAACTGCTAAACTGCTATGGCGCGCATCCTCCGAACATTGTCTACTTTCAAATGAGGGAAGCCCCGCCCTTTTCCGAGGAACAAACCAATCAGCTGCAGGTTCCAAATTTTGTCGTGTGTTTTTAAGCCAGACCGGTCAGTCAAACTGCAGACCGCCGCCATCTGCTGGTTGCGTTCTAAACCTTTAAATCACCACTTATTTCGCCACTGGAGCTTTTCACTAGATTCAAAATCCCTTTTAGACAAGAAGAACAACAACAATGTTCTGTTATTCATTTGAAAAAGAAAGCGGGAAAATTAGTAGTAGTTTTACCCCTTAATCAACCTGAATTTGTGCACTTTTCCCCTTTTATTTTCCCTAATTTCTGTAAAATTAAGGCATTTGGTTTTGTAGTGATACTACTACTACTACTACTACTACTACTACTAATACTACTACTACTACTACTAATAATAATAATAATAATAATAATAATAATAATAATAATAATAATAATAATAATAATAAAAATAAAAATAATAATAATAATAATAACAATATTGCTGCTACAACAACTACTTTTAATAATAATTATAACAGGAACAGAAGAAGAAGAAATAGTAGATTGTTTTGCAATTTTAAAGATATTGAATTTTGAAGATATAACTAAAGTAGCCAACTAAAGTTTTTGTGAAGAATTATAAAAACCTACAATGCTACTAACATCAAATTTATTAGGGCCAAACACAAACTTCTTTGTTTTCACTGAAGCAAATCCTACATCTATTTTCTATGTTTTCTATGTGTTAACAGTGATGTTTATATTGTAATAAAAGTATGCTAACAGTGTGCCCAAGAACTACCACACCACTCAGGAAATGGGAAAAAAAATGTAACGATATAACTACAGTAGCCTACAAAAGTTTTTTGTGAAAAATGAATAGCCAGGATATATGCCCTTACTTTTACAAACATGCATATGACGTGCATCTTTCTGCAGATACAGAGGAGAGGGACAGAGGGACGACAGACAGTATCCTGTGGAGATGCATGACAGTTTGGTTTGAGAATTGCTCTGCCTTGGACTGTAAAACCCTACTGTGGATAGTGAGAGCAGCTGAAAAGATCAGGGTTTCTCACCCCTCTCTCCCAGACATCTACACCACATGCAGCATTCGCTAAGCTGCCAGCTTTATGGGTGACCTCACTCACCTTTCCCAAACCATCTTCTCCATCCTACTGTGTGGCATAAGATTCCACAGCAGGCCTTCACTGTCATTATAGAAAATGTTTCATCCCCCTCACATAACATTTCTGTCATAATACTAATTATTCACATTCCCACTGTATTGCATGTTGTTGTGCCTATTGTATTGTTTGCTCCTACTTGACTTCAAGCTCCTCTTCAGGACCCAAGCACCATGCCCTGAGTCAGGTTGGCATTCATTCATAACCCTGTAGTGCATATAATCTGTAACTGATTGCAGCAGAAAAGCTGTGGCTTAATCTGAATATGTCTCCCAGCAATGCTGCTACAAGGTGGCAGAAGCAATGTGGTGGACAGCATCATACACAATTGTCCATCAAAGGCCTTGGAGACTGCACTGTAAGTGGTGGCAGTAAAGAAAAAATGTGTCATGTTTTACTGTTGTTTTTCTGAATTTCTTTCATGACTACACAGTCCCACGTGCAGCAAGCTATGCTGTACTGTATGTTGTGTCACATTTCTGTCATTATTAACTTTTCATTATTAAATATCAGCTTTATTAACTTTTTCAGCAATTTGTGCTGCTGTGGCTCTTCTGTGGGAACAGATGGACTAGTCTTGACTTCTGTCCCCATCAATGAGCCTTGAACACCCATGACACTGTTGCTGTTTCGCTGGGTGTCCATCCTTGAGTCCTTGGGTATTACCTACTACTACCAGGAGCACAAAACCTACCAGAAGATGCACTGACCAAGTCATCTACCCAACTTGGCTGGATTAAATATTTTGTAATGTGTTGATAGAAATCCATCCAAGAAGATTGAACAATTACAATACCTTTTTAACGTGATGTAGGACTAGGCCTGTCTGTTATAAGATCTGGGTCATGTTTTTTACCCCTGCCATAGTTCGCAGGGTAGAAAACATGACCCACATTTCTAAAGCCTGTATTCATGATGGGCCAGTAGTGGAAGCAGACAGCCTAGCCGTCAGGCTTGAATTAGTCAGACTGTGTTTTGCATGTGGCCTTCCAGTGCTACTAACATCATATTTATTAGGGCCACACACAAACTCAGTTGACTGTCACTGCTAAAATATTTTCACAATTATTTGACTGCACTGATGCAAATCCTGCATCTATTATGCTAACTAGTCAATGTTTTCAGTGATGTTTATATAGTAATTAAAGTATGCTATCAGTGGGCCCAAGAACTACCACACCACTCAGGAAAAAGGAAAACTCCTTTTAGCATTTTATTTGTCTCTTTCATGTTGCCTTCACACACTCACACACACAGCTCCAATAGAAAGAAAATAAACACTATGTATAGTATACATGGCACACAATAGCATTGTTTTGTTTAATGAACAGATGGCAGTGACTGCTGTCAAGTTATACATGTAAATAAGTAGTGAAGATTTATAGTAATGCACTATAAACATAACATGTGTTTGTGTTCTCTAGTCATAATAAAGGATTTTGTTATGAACCTTCCGATATTCAGTTTTGAGAGTAACTTATCTTAAACTATTCAAATTGTCTTTGAAAAAGGCTATGATGATTTTGGGATAATATATGCATATATATGTAGACATGAAACGAGACCACGTTTTTATGTCCGATTCCGATACTGTAGATTAGGATATCTGCCGATACAATATAAATCCAATACTCGCTGTGTCATTTTTTAAACAAAGCAAAAAATGCTTTCAAAAAATGTCCGGATACTTTTTGTAGATCTTAACACAAATACAAAACCCATAACTGTGACATAATAATAAAGAAACATTGCACAGAGAACATGGTATAGTAAGATGTCCCCTATGGGTGCCCTTTGTAGAAACAGCTTAGAAAAGTTTGAGGTGTAATTTTTTCATGGTTTTGCACAAATTTCACACAATTTTCGTACATTTAGAGTTAAATGTGTTTAAAAAATGAAATGTTGCGCTTTTACAAACGGCTAGATGTGCTAATTCGCTGCGGCCCATGTTTACAATTGGCTGTCACTTAGCAGGGGGCTGCGTGCTGTGACATCCCCTCACCAACATGGAGGATTTGCCTTAAATGATCTAAAATCTAAATGTTAAATATGAAAAATATATCTCTCACTCTAAATGTGAAACTTCAATTTTGGCTTTTTCTTCTGAAGTAACTGCCGACATGTTGGCAAGTCTTACACACAACAGAAACTCTATCACGTGATGCCTCTTCTCACGTTATGCATGTTGCAAATCACGTTATGCAAGCTGTAATTATTTTCCATCATTTTTAATGGATCGAATTACGTTTTTTATGTAATCCTTCCCAATTTCTGATCCAGTAATTTAGGTCAGTATCTGACCGATACTTATACAGAATATCAGATTTCCTCATCTCTAATCAAGACCTATGTCTGTATTTCTACTGCTGTAATAGAAAGTGTTCACTAAAATAAAGAGCTCGCATCCAATTTGAAACACATCTATGGTATAAAATTTTAGTTTTGATTATTCAAAGGACCTCTTTGTGTACTATTAACGTTGTTATAGCAATTCATTAAGGTTTATGTCTTCATTAAAACTAGATGAGGTCCTCTTATCTCTCTGTTGTTGGCTGTCCTGAGTCTCAAGGTTAAGGGGCTTGCATAAATCAATCTGCCCTATCATGGTCATGCTTCAGAAATGGGGAGACAAGCAAATGAAAAAGCGCAAAGCAGAGAAACAAACACATAGTGATGGATGATAGAAATTAGATGAAACTCCTAAGAAGACAAACTAGAGGGTTAAGGAGAAGAAATAGAATGTGAAGAAATGTGAATAAAAATAATTGGGTGTGAATCCCTCAGTCCCCATATGATTCTTTGAAACACTCAAATCACTGCTATAAATATATAAAGTTTAATCTACACATGATTCTAAAAATCTGGTGAGGTGCTTTGCACAAATCTCCCTAAAACACTGATTCACAATAATTGATTACTGATTACATAAATCACATTAATCATACAACATATTTTGAATCAGTATCAGATATTATGTTCAGTCGGGGGTTCGAGTGTCACTCACCTCTTGAACTCAACTGTGCCCACATGAAATTAGGAGTCACCCCTCCATCTATCTGTATTAGAAGGAGACAAAAAGTGTTCATGGTCACCCCTTTGGGCAGGTAAGGACATTAGTCTCCAATAATCCACACGTTGTTTCAGTAATGTCAAAAAACACTTAATAACATTGCTGCCCAAGATCATCTGCTCAGTCTGGCATAACACAAGCATTGCAGCGATAATCAGCTGACAGTCATAAACTGTAACCGTTTGCTCATATATTCCCTTAGGAATTACTCGATGACCACCACAGCTGACGACTACAGTGTCATCAGCAGACTGCTTGTCAGGTGTCAGGAAAATGCTGCAAAAGGCTCTGTTCAGCATCTTTGGAGCATGCAGGGCTTAGAGCCACTACTTACCAGGACTCTGAGTGTGGGACCCTTCTCCACAGCCACAAGGTTGTAGAACAAACTGTCAAAAGTTCAATATTTTCTGGAAACTCTGAAAAATCATAGTTTTAGACAAAAATGTTCTGACAATGTGGCACTGGAAATAGTTTCTGTTGAATGAGCAGCATTACCACAAATGGAACAATTTTAGAAAGCTTTCCAGAGGTTTTGACTGGATTTGGCCATGAAATACCAGAGTCATGTGAACCTGGTGTGCACTCTGAATGTCTGAAATGTGGACTGGGTTTGGATCAACCTCTTGCTTGTTCAATGCAATGCCCACCTTATTTTTGGCTCGTACAGAAGCAGTTTTAAAAGTGACCATTCTGTCATACACAGCACCCAGTGTGAACACACCACAGCACACATTCTTCCTCTGCATTTAACCCTGTCACCAAGTGAAGCAGCCAGGAACACAGCACCCAGGGAGCAGTGTGTGGCAATGGTACCTTGCTCAAGGGTACCTCAGAGGTGCTTAGCAGACCAGTGAATGCCCTAACCTCTAGGCTACCAGCTGCCTAGTAGAAGTAGTCTCAGTGTGGAATAGCTTTAACGTCTCCATCACTTCATATTAGGGATGCACCCATTGCAATTTTCTTGGCCGATTCTGATTACAGATTTTTTTGTAAGTGTGATCAGCCGATATCGATTTTTCCGATACCGATTTTTTCCCCAGATAACAGAAAATTAGAGCTGCTGGGTTTCAACTTTTTTA
>JBBPCW010252381.1:0-13878 GCA_037974425.1 Phenacogrammus interruptus
CTTGGTGAATGGGTTAAATGCAGAGGAAGTGTTTCGTGCTGTTCACACTGTGTGCAGTGGTGTGTTCACGTATGACAGATGGTCACTTTCATTTAGTCTGTAATATTTATGCAGTGGACACAATGCACCATACTATTGAAACCATTCCGTCCCATCTGGGTGTCTTAAGTGGGGAAAAAGGTGGCTGTAAATAAAGGGGAAAATGTAACGTTGCTAATTACACACTTGATTGAGGCACTGGTATAGCTTGTAGAAAAGCAAATGCCTTTCGTGTTATGCTAGAGTTCAAGTGCCCTGTGGACTACTCCATCTGTGCCTTAACGAACTCTGGCAGCAGCAGGAGTGTCTTCCACATGGAAATTCTGTTTCAGTTATGGTCATCTTGAACTTTAGGAGAGGCAAGAAGGAAAAGAAACCACACAGTTGTGCCATCATGAGTGATTTGGAACCCTTGGTTTGACCAATGGAATCCATCAAGGCTCATTGGCATCTGTGTTCTGACATGATTTTGCACAGCGACTGTTAAGTTTTTACATGTTGTTCAGTAATCAAATTCAAGATGTGGCCCTCTGCTTGACCACAGCTTTTCCATCTTGCTGATCGATGCCTGTTTGAGATTAACAGGGCGCTTACTTCCTCTGGTGGGCTTGAGGGCACAGAGAGCTCTTGGCCCAGTTTTAGAGTTCTCTCTTAACTAAATGGTTCTATTGTACCCTCTTATGAGGTTTAGACCCTTTGTCTCTAAATTGCGTGTCTCTCTTCAGCGTTCACCAAGAATGGAATCATTCAGACTATTCCCTCCCTGAGTAAACGACTGAAGCCCATCACGGAGCCAGTTATTGGTAAGTATTGTCTTTACTCTAGTCTAAAATGTAGCTCAGTTTTTATGTAGCTCCGTATACTGATGAGGATGTGTTTGCACATAGGTTTGCAGTATATTTGGGAGTATCGCAGCCCCAGCAAGTCAGTAGCTCCCCATTATCAGTGTAAACTGTGCAAAGTCCAGCGGCTGCAGAATGAGATGGCTGCTCATATTACTGGATGGAAGCATTTATTCAGATACGTGGTAAGACCAATGTTTCAGTCTAGCGTCTACTGTTCTATAGCTGCCCTCTTCTGTAGTAAATTAGTCCCAGGGCTTGGCGCAAGGAACACGAGGAGATATTTACAAACGATGATGTATTTTAATTGCAATTTTTTTATCAAAAAGGCAAACTATTTATTTAATAATTATGTAATTATACTTTAAACTGTATAAACAGTATAAACATTGATAAAGTAGTTGTTCTTGGGCTGTAAATAGCAAATAAGTCTGCTCTGTTGATTTAGACACACAGGATATCCTTGGTCCAACAGCTTTTATAAGTTGGAGCCTGTCCATAATATTCTCAACAAGACAGAGTACTGGACTGGTTTTCCAGACAGCGAAGCCTAATATTCTAAATGGGCATTAAAAGGAAGATGTAGTTTCCTAGACAGGGATTAGGCCTTGCCCTGAACAACACATTGTCAATTACACATTCCTGCACTTTCCTGCTGCTGTCTGCACCCCTTCAGTTTCTTTAGTGAAAATTAACTTTTTTTTCCCCTCTGAACAGAAACGGACTCACCCAGACAAAGTGCCTCATGAGGAGGAGGATGCAACTAGAGACCCAATCATCAGAAAGGAGATCAAAGCAACTGCTGCTGAGGTGGAAAAACTCGAAGGCCGAGGCCAAATCAGGGTACGATTCATAAAAAGTAGTGATTCATATCTAGAATCTGTGTGAAGTCTACATAGCTTAAATACCCTCAGTAGCCAAGCCCTCTGTTAACCAGCCTAGTTACCACACATATACATCTACACCAGTCTGCCATAACACTGAAACCACTGACAAGTGAAGTGATTAACATTTGGCTGTTGTCTAGGGGTGATATATATCGGGCAGCGAGTGAGTTAGTAAATACCAAAAGTGGTTCAAGGGAAGACAACAGGGTCAGGGACTCCCAAGGCTTAATGTTACGCGTGGCTATCTGGACCGGTCCAACAGAAGAACGACTGTAGCACAAATCGCTGAAAGGTTAATGCTGACTGTGATGTAAAACTGACAGAACACAGCGCATCATGGATCCGTAGCCATGTCTACGAAGAAAGTGCTGTACATCTGGTTTGTGAGCCTCAGATCTGTACCATGGGGCAATGGGAGAGGTGTCCTGGTTTGCTGTTTGCATCACGTGGATAGCATTGTTCACCTGGAAGAGAGGCGGCACCAGTATACGCTATGGGAAGAAGACAAGCCGACTGAGGCAGTGTGACTGACTGGGCAATGTTCTGCTGGGAAGCTTCAGGTCCTAGCTTTCGTATGGATGTTACATCGACATGTACCAGCTACCTAAAGACCAAGTGTACCTTTAATGGCATTGTTATCCTGCTAAAAGAGGCAAGTGCCAATAGGGAATAATACACCCTGTAACACTGCAGAATTGTTCTGGAATGGATTAAGGATCATGAGAATACAAGGTGTTGACTTGGCCTCGAACTTCATCCAAATAATCAAGCATCTGTGTGCCGTGAGGGACTAGTCTGATCCATGAAGGCCACACCTTGCAACGTACAGGATTTGATGGATCTGCTTCTAATGTCTTAGTGCCAAATATCACAGTTCACAATCGGAGGCTTATGGAGCCAATGCCTAAATAGGACAGAGCTGTTTTGAAAGCACGAGGGGAACCTACACAATATTAAGCTAGTGAAAGTGAAAGTGAAGTGACCATTCTGTCATACGTGAACACACCACAGCACACAGTGTGAACAGCACGAAGTTCTTCCTCTGCATTTAACCCATTCAAGTGAAGCAGGGGGCAGCAGGAACACGGCGCCCGGGAGCAGTGTGTGGGACGGTACCTTACTCAGGGTACCTCAGTGGTGCCTAGCGGTTTTGGGAATCAAACCCAGACTTTCTGATCACAGGGCGAATGCCTTAACCACTAGGCTACCAGCTGGTTTTCATGTTCTGGCTGACTGGTGTAGATCCATGTAGTTATTTTGTTTTCTTCCTGACTGGATCAGTCTGATCCAGTCAACTTCTCAGTTTCCCCCTTTTCAGTCACTAGATGGACTGAAAGAAAAAATGTGAGGGGGGCAGAAGTCTCATGGTTATAAAAGATTTTGTAACGGACACTGACTGGTATTTCCCAAAAGCTTTAATAAATCATGCCAATGTACCTCTGTTTATTTATATATTCAAAGCTGTTGTAGATGAAAAGTTATTTAAAAAAAATATGGAGTGTTCCGTGTCTAACTAAAATGATCCATCAGTTAATAATAATTTGAAATAGCATCGAGTAAGAACAGGTGATTTTTCTTTTCACTGACTTTGTGGTTATGTAGGGCTGTAAGAAATGGGTCTGTGTACAGAAAAAACAAAGTAAGAAGTAAATGGCATATGTGTGAGCTGCTGTTTACGACAATCCACCACAGAATTAGTCCTTTCACTCCAGATCCCGTTGTTAACGGACAGTTATTTGTTTTGTCTTCAGGTCGTCATTAAGGAACCTGGTGAACTTCCAGCATTTCAGACCATGAGTAAGTCCCGTCTCCCTCACCAGAAGGGCGTTGGATCATGACTGCCTATTCCACGTGGTTTCAGTGTAACAGCATACCTTTGCAAACATGCAGTGCTTGGGCTCAGGGTCAAGCTGCACAGTGGAAACTCTTAGCTCTCGGTTCACAAAATTCTGTTTGTGTGTTTCAGAGACTGCACATCCCAGTGTGGGAGGACCAGGCGCTGCAGGTCTCCTTGGGCCTGCTCCTCGAGGTCTCCACTCGGGTTAGTGGTGTGTTAGTGTGTAATGTAGAAACACAAACCAAGTAAGCTTTCCTGAAATTACATAGTCTGGGATGGTCAATGCCTTACACTTAGAGGAAGTGCTTTTGATAAACACTCTTCTCCTGTTGATAATGCAGATGGTGCAGATAGTCCAGTATAAGCTATGGCATTTTATTTATCTCCATTACTCTTATATTAAAGTTAGTGAAAGTAAAGTTAAAAATTAACTGATTTATTAATGGAATCCTTCTGTCTTGTGGTACTTTGTAGTGAACACCAGTGTGGCTGGCTGTAACATCTTGAGTTCAGTCCCCTGCAGCGCCTTGGCATTCCATGGCTGAGAGTCCTAGAGAGCATAGACTTTAAAACAAAAACTTGCTGTCTCTGGGTGGATGGCCCTCCATTTTCCTCCAGTCGTGACGTGATGCAAGCCATCCGTTATTTACCATTTACGTTTGTTTTCCGGGAACTTCGAGCTATATATTGGAGTTCAAAAAGAGGAGATGGTTGGCTCACTAGAAGCAAATGCTACCCTCTAACCAGCATTGGTGGTGTTGTGTGATCAGATTTATTGTGTACTGGAATCAGATGTATTTTAGTGTTTTGTTTTTTTAAATGTAAAAAGAAGTATTCCAATAAGCCAAGAAGCAGAATCCGTGTTGGGATGTGTTCAGCCATTAAATATATTTGCTCTTAGGTGGCCCATTTGGTGGTGGATTTCCTGACCCTACGTACCCAGGAGAATTTCCTCCTCGGGGTGGACCAATGTCCGATTACCCTCCAAGCATGTCTGGTGGTCTGAATGATGGTCTCATGAGGAGGGGCCAGCCTGATATGGGCAGACTTAGCCCTGTTCGCTATGGTAATTCCATGCCAGGACCGGACAGGCTTATGGGAAGCCCAGATAGCATGCAGCGCTTCTCAAATGGCGGACCCATGCGCATGGGCTCGGATGGCTTTGGAATGGGTCTATGCAATGAGGGCATGGGCAGACCATACCCCAACGATCTCCCACTGAACATTGGTAATGACAGAATGATTGGAGGTGGTCCTAAAGCTCCAGAGACCAGCAATACCCTTGCGACTCTCCTCAGATATCTGGTACATATTCTCATTATGTTTTATGTGAACATTTTAAATGAAACTCTGTGTGTATAACTGCTTTTGTGTCAGAAGTGTTGAAATGAGTTTTTAGTGTGTAATACAGTTACTGGTGGTATTTTACAGCTTCTGGCAGCACTTCTTGAACTTCTTCTAGGCAGTGATGAGCTTCGAGATTTCAGTTGTTTGCATATATTTTTAGGACACCTTCCGTATTGAAAATGAAGATGATGCTCAGATCGTGCTGAAGATCACACAGAAGCTCACAGATGTCTTGATGGATTACCGCCTTCGAAGCATTTCCTCGGTACCTTGTAGACTTCTATGGTGTTCAAACAATTGTCCAAATGAGGTAGAACTTATCTGAAAACGACTCTTGAGATGCATGGAGAATGGTAACAACAGAATAATTTATCTTGATACCTAAGATTGTGTAAGCCTCTCCCATGCCAGCAAAACGGCTCTGACGCATTTAGGCATGGATTCCATAAGATCTTTGAAGGTGGAGACCAAGTCAGTACCTTAAACTTGCTCTCCTTCTGAAAGAGACCAGTTCCATTAGAGAATAACATTGCCGTGAAGGGGTGGACTTGGTCTGCATCAATGTTTAGGTGGATATGTGTCAAAGCAAGCATCAATCACTCTGCCGACTTGCCTTTTGTCCAGTTGTGATGATTTCTATTACGTAGATGGAAGAATGCAGACGTATCTAGTTTGAGTCCTTATAACGGTGCTGATTAGAACCAGTCAAGATACAGTGAAGTTGCTTTATCTTGTAATGTGTTATTCCTGCTTTCCTTTATCATCCTCTCCATATGTAAAATGTTCTCTAGGGTCCTGGGTCTAGCTCGTCGAACTCCCTAAGCGACATGAACTACTCTTCACGTCTTCCTCCCAGTTCCAGCGACCGATTCTCCAGCAGCATGGCAGGTATAACAGCAGCACGAAGAACACAGCTTCTCATACACGTAGCTACTCTCCTGTCATGTCCAGTATAATCAAGCTGTACTGGAGCAGTTCAAATTAGTGTTGCATGTTTGAGGTGGAAGTCAGACTGTAAAAGCTATTTCTTTGGGAGTTTCTCGTGGCGCAACAAACATGGTTTCAGTTTCACAGAACCAAGTTCTTGCTAATCCCTGCACATGTGTTTAAAAAGCTTTATTTACTTACATTTGTAAGAGCAAATCTCTGTAATGTGATTTTTACTGTTCTGATGCCTCAGTGTGCGGTATTCTGCACAGTCCTTCACATCGTTTTTTTCCCTTCTCATCCCTTTACAGGCCCTTCAAGATTCTACAACTAAGCCACTCCTGTGAACAGTGATCGTCTCTGCATGACATCCCATCCCTTAATGTGCTTTTCAGTATGAACATTTTAAATTTGTGATTTTTAGGACCAGATTACCTACCAGCTTGGGGAATATGCTTTTATGTTTATGGTATTTAGTTCTATAGTGGATATACTGCAGGAGTTTGCTATCCTTAAGTTGAAAAATCTTACCTTAGTTGTATATTTGTAAGGTTTCTACAGTGATCCAAATAAAAAGTTTAAAATCTCGTGTGTGGTACTCTGGCTCAAAGTGGATGCAGAATTTGGGGTGGGGCAAAATACTGTCTTTGTTTTGCTCAGCTCTGTGGTTATATTTGACCATACTTTTTTTTTTTACATAACAGGATGTCAGACTGTATGAACTACTGAGCTGCAGAGCAGGCTTAGATGAGTTTTCAGGTGTAACTAAACCTCCAAGTAACACAGGACAAGCAGTAAGAGTTACTTTGTTGCTATTTTTCCCCACATCTGTCCAAACATGAAACCAACTAATAGTATCTCCTCGCCAACGGTTCACATGTATATTGCGGCCTTCCTTTGTCTTGGTGTCAAAAGTATGCAAATACAGAATTAGTGGTTACTTTATAATACTGCCTTTATTTTTATGTACAAAGTTCAAACAAAAATACAGATCTTGTTCACTTGTTTAGTTGCGGTTTGACAATTTATAGTATGTTCACAATGAATAGCTGTAGGGTATAAGTAGAATATATAAAGTCTTTTAATGTGTTGCATGCAGGACTGTCTTCATCTGTTGTGGTGAAATGCAGGTAAGTATTATTTGTTGTCCCAAAAAATTGTCCCCATGCAGACTGCAAGCTTGTTTGGCGTCCCATTCGCTCCCAAACTCAACGACTGCCTCCCCAATGCTGTTGCCACAGTCATCCTGAAGCAACATAACGTCATTCTCACTGATGCGATACACGGCAAAGAAGTCCTTGACTTCCCTCTTCGTCACGTCTGCAGGGAAATTCCGTGCATATATACAAGACAGAGCGGTCCAGTCTCGTTCGACGTGATGGGCTGGTCTCTTGCTTTCTTTAAGCTTTTCCTTTTTCATCATGTACCTCATTTTTTCCTTAGTGACTGACGATACAACAAGTGTCTTTGATCCAAAAGGTGTACCATCCATGTTCATGGTAGAGGCATAACGTTCTGGGTCTGTAAACGTAATAAAAGCGGTAGATGTCCGCTTTCCATACTTATCCAGCAGGTGGATGATTCTGTGGCTTGGAATATCTAAACAAGAGAACAGTTCCTTTATTTGGGTTTTGTTCATTTGTGGAGAAAGGTTCTTCACCATCACACAGTGGTCCGTACCAGAATCCCAAGAGTCAAAGTGGCGCCGCTTTGGAGATCCTGAAAGCGACCTGTCCTCCGATAACCTTTTGACTGGAGATGCCTGGAATGGCTGTCTATCCGGAGAGACTCTGTCCAGTTCCATGGCTTTTGAAGACTGACCATTTTCATGAAGTGCCATAGCACGTACCCACATCGTCTGATAGCCCCTCCTGACCTGTACACAGGAATCTCCTACGTAGGTACAGTTGTACTTCAGGCCCTCCTCAGCCTCTGACAAACTAGCCAGTTTGACTAGGCAGCAGCAGTCCTCGTCTAGAAAAGCATTTGGTAAGACATCTAGCACAGAAAGGCCCTTAAGGAAACGGCACACCTCTTTTTTGGTCACATGGCTGTTGAATCCATACATACGAAGATAACCTGGCGTGTAGGTCTTCACCTCTGTCCTGCCACTCTCCTCCTGTGCACTTACGTGTGCGTTGCTTTCCTGAACTTTGCTGGTACAATACGTTTGGTCTACACCTTGAATCTCAGACTGACATGGCTTTGTTTGAGTTGGTGATGACTGACTTTGGCTTTCTTGATTGTTCGATTGCATTCCTTGAATGGCAGCCACTAGGCCTAGTAACAGGGCAGTACCCAAGTCTGTTGACTGCGCTGCCTGTGGCTCTGCCACCTTCTTTTCCTCTTCTGCCCTCCTCTTTTCCAGCTTCGCCTTCTTTTGATCTTCCGCTCTCCTTCTCAGCTTTGTCACCTTGTCCGCGTGGGCCCTTCTCCTCCCCGACTCTACCTTCTTTTCCACTGATGAGTGCTTCCGTTTCCTCAATCGTGACTCGATTTTACGCTTCAACTCTGCTAAGCTGCTGACATGGAGGGTGATTGAGGATCCACGGAGGAGTTCTCCAGAGCGCTCCAGGGCTAGCTGTCCGTCTCTCTCAGAGTTAAATATAATAAAGGCTTCCCCTCTTCTGCCTCCAACAATATGCACGCCGCCTTCTGGAATGTAGAGGCCATGAAAGAAAGCTCGTATGTCCTCAGAGCCCGCCGCCGAGTTCAGGCCCAGCAGGCGCCGCACCGTCACCATGGCGGGAAACTGGTTCGCACGTGACACTTGCTGAAGGGGGAGAAAACAACAAAACTGATTTGTTTAAAACAACAGAACCTCCCCGAAGAAGTTTTTCGACAATAGTGCGAAATAAAGCCTCATTTGGCTCAAAGACAGCTCGAAAATATCGAAGGCGACCCAGACAAACCACCATTCCTGCTTTGTTTTGAAGCTACACGAGGCTGAGTCTACTCTTCCACAGAAGGGAGGGAGATACACAAAAACGGAAATAATTACTCCGCGCAGTTTCTTCAGACTTACCTTTCGACTGTCCGTAGAAGACGAGACTGAACTTTATTTACGGGTTTCTTGTAAGTTTTTGCGCACAAAACTATCGCATTCCACCTCAACCTACCGCCGCACGCTGCTCGGAGGGGGCGAGAGCTGTGCCCGCGACTTTTAAAGTGGTGAGGCGGGAGGAGTTGCCAGAAGCCAATCGGAAACAGTAAAGCTCTGGCATGGGTGTTACCAATCCCATGTAGCCAATAGAAAACAGCAAAGGGCGGTGCCTCCTCGAGCAGCCAGTAAGAATAAGCGAGCAAAAAAGGCGTTTGAGGGGGAGTTCAGAAGCATTTTTTTATTATTCCTAACACCGTAATAAAAAGCAAATTAATAAGCAAATTGAAAAAACTGGGGATCAGAAAACGAGTTGCATTCTAAAATATGCTTGGCTAATTGTCACTTCACTTAAAGAGGGTTTGACACCAGCAGCCGAGAGTTCTCCAGTGTGGTGTGGCTTAAATGCAGAGCTGTTGTCTGGAAACAGACTTGCATGCTTGCTGTGGCAGTAGGAGGTGTATGCAAGGCATGTCTACCATGTTGACCGCAGCGCTGTTTCCTGTCAATAGTTACAGTGTTAGCAGTTATTCAGAGTGGTCTGATGTGAAATGCTGTGTTCTAGAGAAAATTCCTGGTGGTGATGGGACCCAGGCGTCATTCTTAAGTGGGAAATTTGCATTGTTACAGCGGCAAGTGGACAGTACAAAAGTAAGAGCAACAAAACAATAGAATAAAATATATAAGTATAGTATAAAAAAGTACCCTATAGAAATAATGCAAAAACCTATGTTTGAGCGCATGCGAATAAATAAACATGTATAAGTATATGTATGCATGTACACATTGGATATATTATGTATGTGGATGTAGGAACACAGTGAAAGTAAATATTTGGGTACACATAGAACAGACAACCTCCCATTATGTATTTTAAAACAAGAAGGGAGCAAAATAATCATGTATTTGTTTACATGCTGCCAGTAAGGGAGGGGTGTATTGTGGACGCGCGCGCGCATGTGTTTGTGTATACTGGAGGAAGAGGCGGGGCTTTGTTGTCAGCACCATGGCGACGGGGACGCTGAAGGCTCGACTAGCGTTAGGATACTTTTTCATTTTGGCGTTAAAATCGAACCTCTTCTCCTGCGAACAGTTTTCCATCTCTCTCACGCAGCCGTCGGACTGCAGCACTGGAGGCCATTTCGACATTTCGAGTCTGTCTTGTAGGAGATGTGGAGCAAATCAAATCAGCGGGAAATCAGGTAGCAGCAGCAGCTAGCGCACAAGCTAACGGCAGGGTAACAGGGTCTACTCTCTTTGTAAAAACGAAGATAAATAAATAAAAACACACCTAATATAGAGTCTTAACGTTGTTAAAATTCACATTTGGCTTTGATATGGGCTAGCATCCCCCTTTGTCTACTCGTTAACAGAGTTAGCTAACCTAAGTACTGAAGTAACGTTTCCATTTGTCATATGTTAACACACCACAGCAGCACACAATGTGAACTTCTCTCTGCGTTTAACCCATTGACTAAGTGAGCGGGAAGCTGTCTGTGTGTGTGTGTGTGTTTGGGGGGGGGGGTGGGGGGGGGGTAGGGTGTTACCAAGGATACCTCGGGGGTGCCACTAGCAGTCCTGGATTTCGAACCCACGACCATTTCATTGCACTAACCACTAGACCACCAGCTACTCCAGCAGCCTCAGTCCACTTATGTACAGTAAACATTTACACTACTATTTTCAGTTTATTATACAAACCTTTCGATAAATCACTGCTGTTTTGGGACTGTGAACAATTTGGCAGTTTGTGTCCAACACGGGGGAAAGGGTTTTTTAATTCCCAGTGACCCATTAGCCTCCAGGTTTTTATCAGCCTCAATATGTATCAGCTGGCCCCTCCCCGGGCGCTGTGTTTCTGGCTGCCCGCTGCTTCGCTTGGTGAATGGGTCAAAAGCAGTGGGAGAATTTCGTGTTGCTCACACTGTGTGCTGCTGTGGTGTGTTCACATATGACAGAATGGCCTCTTCACTAAGGTCTAATCTGCAATGACCTGCAATAAATGTGGGCAAGTACATTTTTGCCATTAAATCAGCTGTCCTAACAATTTCTTATTCAATATGAATAGCAAGTCAGTATTATTATGGATCCACCAATCTATCTTTTATATTTTTTTCATTTTCAACTGCATATTTACTAATGAGATTGAATTAACCCACCACTGTCAACTTCTAGGTGTGTTTACTGCTGTGTGTCCCACTTGATGAACATAGGAGATGCTGTAAAAGCAACACACTCGGCTCTCTTTGACGGAACTATGCTTAAAAAGTCACATCTTTCGGATCACGTTTTGTTTCTGAGATGCACAGGACCATGTTCACTTCTGTGTGCTCGGATCACCCCTGACACTTGCTGATGGCAGGTGTGAATGGGGCTGAGCACTTTCTAATTGGGAGCAAATTGTATTGCATTACAACCATTTGGCAGATGATTTATCCAAAGCAACTAACAATATGAATACACATTCAAGTTCCAAGGCAGTGTGAGAACCAGAGGAGAGTATTAAGTGTTAAAGCTTTATGTAAGAGACATTCAAGTGCTTTAGGAGAGGAGATGCTCTCTGAACTGAAGTCTTCAGAAGGTTTTGTTGCCAGTAGATGCCATAAATCCCTAAAGTAATTTTACCACGTGTGTTCAAACATACTTCTGTAGCTGTTTACAGTAACTTTTCCACCACGATATTATTATACCATGGTATAACTGGTCTCCAGTTGTGAATGCCTGGTATTCATTTAACTGTAGCTTAATGTTTGATGCTGGACAGATTTCTCAGTCATGTTAGAAATTTTATCTTAAAATTCTTCATTTGGGTTTGGAGTGTCCCATCAATGATTTGAAATTTGAGTGAATAATGTGTATATTAGAGCCATTTTATGTGCTTGTCTTCAAACAAATAGATTTTATTTTACTGATATTCATTGATACCAGACTTTTGTTTTATCTCAGGAAAATGAGTACTTTCTGCTTCACCAGTTTTTTTTGCTTCTCGTTTTGTCTTTAAAACAGGGTTGAATTGTGTGTGTCAGGCAGGATTCAAGGTACTGACCAGCAACGGAGCATCAATCGCTTGCCAAAAGTGTCCAGACTCCAGCCCGGTATCAACTCTTCTGCTCTGTGTTCACATAAACGCACATCAGATCCACTCAAACAGCTGTAATAAAACCTTGCTGTGTTTCACAGGGCGTTACCCAGGATGGCTACGAATGTATCCAGTGTCCAGGCATCGTGGGTGAGGATGGTAAATGTCAGTGCCCCACAGGCAGGATCTTGGGTAAGTGTTTAAGAACTGTTGTACACTATAAACTGCAGAACAATCCGAGTTAGCACCAGAGTATGTGAGTGGAGCGGAGCGGCAAGAATTTCTGCTCCGCGCTCAGAGCATTTCATGATCACTCCGCTCCAGCTCCGCTCTGGGTTTACCATTTTCCGCTCCTCTCTCCCTCCTCACTTGATCCTCGCTCCATGTTCGCTCCATGAAAAAAAAACGCTCCACTGTAATTTTTCATTATTTATTTATTTTTATATTGAACCTCTGTGCGTTCAGTGAAAAACAAATACACAAAGTAGAAAAGTAGCGTGAATTCGTTCATGCTAATGCTAATGCAGTTGCATTATGGGCCGGAGCGGTGGTGGAGCGCTCTCGGAGCAAGAGAAAATCGCGACGCTCCGACTTTCAGAAAATCCGCTCCAAACTCCAGGCAAAATCATGCCGCTCCACGCCTCGCGCCGCTCCCTCTCTGCTCCCACTCCGCTCCACTCACATACTCTGGGTAACACAGGGGTTTAAACGTTTGCATATGCAGGGTTCTTGCAGGGTCTTAAAAAGTCTGAAATTCAGAAAGTTACATTTAAAGCCTTAAAATGTCTTAGAAATGCCCAGAATTTCATCCTAGATCTTAAAATTCTTACCTCCATTCATTCCCAAGAAGCGTTGGCTGGCTCCAAGATGCCTCAGCCTCTCCCAGTCCAGTGCCCTGAGAAGGGCGTACTTGCCGAACTGAAAGTCGTTGATACTGAAATCGGTGCTAAAGGGGTGAACTCCAGCATATGCAGTGTTAGGTTGTATGTGCTAGGCTAGTGTTGTGTTAGGAATATGAAGTTTTGTCATTTTAAGGATTTTAATTGTTTTAATACTGAATCAATAAAAATAGAATGCTGGTATCATTTGATTTTTTCTAGTAATGCATCGTGTTGGTCTTACGTTTTACTCATAATGGTCTTAAAAGGTCCTAAAAATGTCTTAATTTGAACTTACTGAAACCTGCAAGAGCCCTGAAATGGCTGTTTAACACACATTAGTTAACTACACAGACACGTGTTTCCAGAATGTAAGAATTGGGACATTTTTATTTTATTTAACCCAGTGTGCGTTTTGAGTAGGTTTATTGATAAACGGGCACCTATTAAAGTGATTGTTATGCAAATGATCGAAAATGCACTGCTTCCCCTTCACTGCAAATATAGTTGATTGGTCAAAATTACTTTTCCCCTTTATTCTACTTGAACTCCAATTATTTGCTGATACTGTATGGATTTCTGTTATCTATGAGAAATGGCAAAGAGGCAAAATATGACACTTCTGAGTGTCGTATATCACTGCTTTTATACGTTTCTATAGATAACAGCGTAATACAGGTGGCTATGAGCTTCCATAACTTCTGTAAGTAATAGAATAAATTACCCTCAGAGTTCAGAAAAACTGAAAAAGTAAACTTCAACCACCAAATCTCAACTGATCAACTATATATGGGATGAAGAGAAACACTGATTACAGTAAACCCCCAGTTTTACGCGGATCGGGACTCGCGGATCCAGTCACACACGTTTTTTTTTTTTTGAGAACGAAACTGATCGTTTTACGCAGAAATATTCAAAACAACACGGAACCTGCAAATATTC
>JBBPCW010252394.1:0-13876 GCA_037974425.1 Phenacogrammus interruptus
TAAATGTAAATGTAAATGTAAAAACCCCACAGCAGAGCACAAAGTGTGAACAATGTAAATTTGGTTTTCTGCATTTAACCCATTTATCCAGGTGAAGGTGGCTTCCAGGTGGCATTTGAACATCTTTCCGATGACAGGGGCAACTCTCAAACCACCAGACCACCAGCTTGCCCAGCTTCTACCAGGTAACATATAGGGGATCTGTTCTTCAAAATGCAAAACTCAGAATTTATTTTGCATATCCTGTCCTGGTGGCATAAATAGGAATGTATGCAAAAAATTATTCATTCACTACTGTTTTATATTGGATAAGTTGGTGCTCTCAAGGCATGCCACTTCTGTGGGTCATGGGTGTTCAATGTATCCCCAGTTATAAAAAGAGCCTATTAAAGATTTTAAGGGAACAAGTTGCCATGGAAATTTGTGATTCATAAGAGAATGGTGTGTGATACATCAGGAAACCTCATATGAAAGTCAGTAACATTTTTCCTACAACCCTGTTACCTAACACTCACAGTGTGGGGCCATATGGCAATGGTAACAGCATCGTGCAATTAATGAATATAAGCTGTCATGACAGCTTATGAAGGCCTATAACTGCAGTGACAGGAGAAATTGCTTGGTCTGGGCACCAGGGGATGAAATATTATCCATAGATGATGATTTAGCGAAACTAGGCCAGGGGGAAATGTGACCCAGCACTTTTTTTTTTATTATCGGCTTCTCTAACAGCCCTCTGAACACACGGGCAGGTCACTCAGACAATCACGCGGGGTTACTGAGCGGGCACTGGCCAAGGTCAAAGGTTACTCTTTTTCTCAAAACTATTTACACTTCCAGTAAAAATGTTTTACCACTTATCTAATTATTTCATAAACTGCTCGTTTTTATTCTTATTAAACTTGGGAAAGTTGTTGAGGGAACAATCATAAATGAAAATATATCCAATAAAACAAGGTTCCTTCACAAGATGAAAGAATCTGTAAAGTGCATGTGTGACTCCTGGTTGTGTGGTGAAGCAGACCAAAATTCTAGACGGTCCATTAAATTTAAACGTCTTATTTCATCACTTAATAGCTCATTAAATCTCTAACACTTGTCTGGTAACACGTCTTTCCGATCACAGGGGCAAACCATCCACCAGACCACCAGCTGGCCCAAATAAATGTTATTTTTGATATTATTATTAATATTATTATTATTATTATTATTATTATGATTGTCGTTTCTGGTGTTATTATTATTTTTGTTGTTGTTGTTTTGGTGTTATTGTAATTATTTAGGTTTCCTGGCTGACTGAAACGAGTTTAATCCTCAGCATATTGGAAATCTTACACATTGCATTTTATTCTCACTGCCTCTAGAGGGGGCTAAAGTTAGAGGAATGACCACCAGTACAGCTGGAAGGGTCCGGTGCGGAATCCCGTCAGCAGCCCTGGAAGGAGTGTATACTAAATGGTAATCAGGGATGGCAATTCTCACGCATTGAGTGTAAAACACACGCATATGACGGTCATCTCACGCCTTACCTCCGATGTCTCAGTTTTACTTATCAGATCTAGGCTGCCCATTGCCTTGGGCCACCACTTGCGATCGAACAAACATGCCTTACGCACGGCTGAACAGGCAGAGAGGTGTTCCCTCCTGTGCACACTCCTCTGGTACGGTAGGTGGCGCAATCGACGGCAGCTAAAGAAGCAGGGTGGATATCAGTAAATATAAGAACATTACTGTGTATACACACACACGCGCACACACACACACACACACACACACACACACACACACACACACAGGTACACAATGGAGTGACAGGCATTGACAATAACAATAGAAATGCACCAGAAAACTTGCAAATTTTAAATTGCACATTTTTCCCAGTAGTAATAGTTCCATCAAAAAAAAATGCATGTGTAGCATCAGAAAAGTTGCATTCAAGAAATAAGAGTCTCAGCACAGCAGACAGCAGCAAAAATGAAGCTCTGGTGTTTCATGAGGATGATGATTCGGAACAAGTAAATATGAAGAAATGAGGAGTGGCTTAAGAATTTTGCCCAGTACTGTACATCTCAGTTGTAAGTCGGTTCTTAGACATTTCCCATATTTCCTAAAAAAATGTGTTTGTGTTACCTTCATTATGTGGAGAAATTAACCTTGATATTGTATGCAATACAAGCCATTCTACAAAATACAGATTAACACATGCAAACTCAAATTATAGACCAGAAGCAGAACAAACTATCAGTGTAAAACTTTACTTTATTTACTATGCTATTATACCAAAACCCTGCATTTACAGACCAGTAAAAATGGCAATGTAACATAAAAACATAATAATAAAGTAATAAAAAAGACAGATACAATGGAAATTTGAGGTTTTGTCCCAACAGCAACATCTAGTTTGATGTTAGTTGCCAACTACACGACAAGGACTGGATTTTGGTTTTGTTAAGTAAACCCTGCTTCATATCATTTGCCCTCTACATCCTTGCTTCATATCCGGGAGAAAATATTGAACATTTATTCCTGTAAAGGTGCTTAATCTAAGAGGGTCAAGTGAGTATGTGTCCCTTGTGCTTGTAAATATCACCTTTAAGGCAGGGGTAGTGATATTTAGGTGGCATCAGTGAGAAATGTTTCATTACTTCATATTTATTAACAACAAGGTGGCAGCACTGAGCAATGTTTGTTTATTTGATGTTTTTATAATACTTTTAACAGATCCAGGCAGTCCAAGCAAATGTAGAAACTCAATTTGATTAATTCTGTCCTCTTTCAGGTGAGGATAAAGGCACTGAACATTATCCCTTCACTACTAAGTGCAACATTGATGCCCTTGTTTAGGACTTAGCATTGTTGTCCGATAATACATTCCCCACTATCACAATATACCCTCATACATTCACTCTAGTTTATTCTGTGCTCTAGTGATATATAGCTCACTTGGTCAGATTAGAGGTCAGTGCAAGAAGTGCAAATATTTTGGGATAATTTTGTTTCCAAAATGCCCCAGGCCTAATTTCTTAAAGTAGAGTCATGGACTCATTGATTGGTGACTACTCTTTTTGGTCTTTAACAACCCAGACTTGGATGTTTCTTATGATGACCCAGTTTGACTGACTGGCTGTGACTCTGATTCTTAAGCACAGCACTGGTTTTGTCAGAGTCTGTTGGAGATTCAGTTGCTCAAACTGTCCCTTGTGCAAGGAGCCCAGAATACGTCCTCCTGAGCAATCCACTCCATCTTTCGTCTTTAGCACCTCATCTCCAAACTCCACATCTGCAGAGTTTAACAAGTCCTTCCCTTCCAACCCCGTTTTAACGAGGACCCTAGAGAGAGACACTGGTTTGTGGAAAGCTATGAGGAAGTAGTTCCCTACTTTGAGCAGTGACTTCCCCCAGAAGTAACCCATCCCTTGGCTGTAAGCCTCTTCGGGACCGTGCTTCTCAAACACTTCAATGTCTGTGTGAACATCTGCTGCTGGATTGTCGCTGAGTTCCTGTTGGAAGTCCTCATCTTTTAACCGATTGTGTGTACCCTGGAAGGACGAATAGGTACCTATGTGCTGGAAGAGGGACGGCCGAAAGCGAATGACTTTGTCTTGCATGAGCAAAGTGCGGAAGTGAGACAAAAGGAAGTCACAAGGCATCTCCTGGTAGAAGAGGTAGAGAAACTGGGCTAGCTGTGGAAGATCATAGGAGCGGTAGAGTTTACCGATGTAGCCCAGCTTGGAGAATTCAAGAGTGACCCATGCTGTAGATCCTTGTGAGTTGATGTGGCCACGAATGGAGGTCAGAAAACCTTTAGCGCAGGTCACATCATCCTCCAGCATGATGTAGTACTGGGAAAGGCCAGAGCTGAAGTCGACCAAGAAGGCATAGTCCACGTTCTGCTTGGACCGGAAGGTGACCCGGTCTGAGGCATCATTAAAGTTTCTCTTTAGCCCTGTAAGGGGAGGGTAGAGCTCCTGGTCAGCATGGATGACCAATAGCTGCCCTCTGATCAGATTTTTGGAGAACTGCTTCTGAATGCTGTTAAGTGTCTCTTGGACCCAACTGAGGTCGAAGTCTGCCAGGAGGACCACCACCACCATCTGAGACAACTCTTCCTCTGAAGACTGGTTGAAGATGGAAGTAAGGGTGGTCAGAAGATAACTCTCCTTCTTCCTCTTAACAGATGAGAGTCCCACGGTCAGGTACTCTAAGAAAGAAGCAAAACAGGTCACAGTTGTAGTCATTGATAATATCTGGCTATAATCATTTAACTTGAAAACAGAAGCTAATTGAACCAAATGGTGAAATGGATGGAAAGTGCAGATTCTGAACTTCAATTCCAGATAATTAGTGCTTCATCTACATATAAGTTATGAAAAGTTATTGTTGTGTGTACAGTTTTGGTTTGCATTTCTTAAGGAGATTAATCATTACTGCTTAAGTAGACTTAATCCAGGTCAGGGAAGAACTGTCAAATTATTATATGGACAAAACATGGAAGACACTTCAATGAACATGAAGCTTATTATTAAAAATAAATATAACAAAAAAAATTAGTCCATGCAGTGGTCAGCAAAGGTTTTAGCACCCTTGGTCCTGTAAAGGAGTACACATTCTCTAGAGAGAACTCCTTTCTGCTCATTTGAACAATTATGTTCTATTTTTTAATACAATAGAAAGTGCCTTGTGTAAAATGTATGTTTTATTTCCCTGCCCAGTCCATCTCACAGCTAAGACATTAAGGGTCAGTTTCCCAGACAGGGATTAAGCCTAGTCTTGGACTACCCTTTCCTTTACAATGGAAAATCTCCATTCACAGAACTACTTAATCCAGGACTAGGCTTAACCCCTGTCTGGGAAACCGACCCTAAGAGTCAGTTTCACAGACAGAGAGTGAACCTAGTCCTGGATTACACAGTGCTGGGAATAAAGATTTTCCATTAAAAAGGAAAGGGTTTTCCACACTAGGCTTAATCCCTGTCTGGGAAAATGACCCCAAAACAGAAATATGTTTTCACCTTCAATCAATGGCAACAATGCATGGCATTTGACCAGAGTGTTTTTGCATGCGATTAAAGCTGCTGTATAACAAATGAAGTTTCACAGGGATTTTTCCTGTTTCATTGAGAAATAAAAGCAAGCTCTAACTCTGCATGTCAGATTCAGACTCGAGCAGTGCATTGACTTCAAAAGGAGTGTTCCCTTGCTGGATATCAAGTAAAAATTCTCACTCTGCTCCTTTCCAATGAATCCTGCCAGCAGACGAACTCCGGTGCTGAGACACAGTGGCCTATTCGCAGCATCCTGAGGGCATGGAGCACTGCTAGAGTTCACAGACACAACAACGTACCTGTTCTGCTTGAACACCTGCAACAGGATCAAAGATAAGATAAGGTCAACCTTTATTAGTCCCACAAGTGGGGAATTTGCTCAATAGATTTTAAAAAATTGCAAAAGAATAATAATATAATAAGATAAAAAAAAAACGTTTTTATGATTCTACTTGTTTGTTCTTTCACTCTTTCTGAGTGGGTAGGGTGGTTCTTCCTCTCGACCATCGGTCAGCATAAGTGTCCTCTTTCTCTGGGTGGGTTGGATGGTCCTTGTATATACGCGTATGTGTTGGGCAAAAGTTTTGGTCTAATATTGTCTGTTATATGATGTTTATTCTGTCTATACAAGGTACTATAAAATGATCAAAATTATAATTTTATAGTATAATTTATTCCTTACTAGGGTATTAAGCCTATCCTGGGTACCAGCCCACCGCAGGACACACACACATACTCACACACACACACACAGATTTAATTTAGAATCCCCAATTCACATGACGCGCAGGTCTTTGGCCTGTGGGAGAAATTTGAGACCCTGGGGGAAACCCACACCGGCACGAGGAGAACATGCAAACAACACACATAATGCCAGGACCTGGATATGAAACCCCCAACCCTGGAGATGTGAGGCACCGCATCATGGTGGGGCCTATTATTATTATTATTATTATTATTATTATTACTATTATTATTTCAGTTTTTCTTGGTTGCTTTGGTACATTTCTCACATCATCCTTGCGACATTTGCAAAACAATGACTGCATTTCTCAGAACATTTAGAGCAAACAACAAAACACCAGGGATTGAGAATCCGTAGCCCATCTCTAAAAAGCAAATATTTATGGCAATCATGATTCACGGACAAGATATTTAAAATGTTTAGTCGTGTTATGAATGTAACATTTGCACTCTATTAGCATTTTCTGACATTAACTCTGCAAGATATCTGAATGACAAAAGCAGGAAACATAGAAAAAGGGGAAAAAAAATACATCACTGATTATGTTTGAATGTTTGTATAGTGACAGACCATGCACTGCAATTACAGACCAGAAAAAATACAGTACATTGCCTTTTGCATAACAAACGAAATAATATACATAATGAAAAATCAATTACAAAATCTACTACTGTTGACAATCCTGTATGTTGGGCCAGATATTCTCTTACACATCACAACAGATATCTTCCTTTGCAATGCAGCGTATAAAAAACAATAGTCTAGAATGTCTCATCTAACCTCTTGTCAAAGGCACCAGTCACATGATGCGCACGAGGCACAGGAAGTGACACGCATCACAGGGTATATAAACAGGAAGTAGGTTACTTTCTTGAGTCCTCATGTCAGATCGACCCTAGCACATCTTAACTGATACCATGAGTACTCCGATCTCATTCTCTTGGTTTATATATCTAGTTCCTGGTGGGTATCTTTACTCTCTTGTGGAGCGTTCTCAGAGCAATGTGCATGGTTTACCGACTCGCATGTGTCTTGTCTGAAATAGCTGCACACATAGTGATGTTCCCACCCTGCTGGCCTAGCACAACAACAGTAGCTCTCTGTCCAAATCAGATTACACCCACATTTCCTTCTTTTGGCCAATTTGAAGCCAGCCTCATCCAGCTATAAGAAAATAGGAGGTGGTTGCTTGATACCCAAATAGCCTGTCCTGTTGAGGAGTGAAAATATATGCAGGTTACTCTTGTGCATCCAGTCTTGTATTTTTTTCCTTTACCGCGCTGGAACAGCCAGAGTGGCTGGAAAAGCTGCATTTCATGGTACACATAACAGCGCGCTTGAAAAAGCTGAGCCCAACTCTTCAGGGGAAAGGAGGCACAGCTCTGCACATGCTGGGGGTTGTGTTAGCACTTGCTCAGAATAACAAACGGAGTGTTCATGAGAACCGCCCAATACTGGACAAATTTTAAAACATGGAATGCCATCCCGACACCTAAATAAACATGAAGAATTTTGCATTTGGAATCCTGTTGATCTTTTGATCCACATACGCATGTGAGCATATCCTCTCCACCATGAACTATGTTAAAAACAAACACTGCTCATGCCTCACAGATGTCAGTTTACAATCCTGCATAAAGGTGAAGGTGACATCTTGCAGCCCGGATTTGTAGACAATTATATTTGCGGAAAATATAGCCCATGCTGAGATAAATAATGAAAAGAAGGGGCCCCAGGACAAACCCCTGGGGGACACCTGTGGTAACTGGATAGGGTTGTGATGAATAAGATTTAAGTTGAATAAACTTAGTGTGGTCTGAGAGATATGATTTAAACCAGTAAACCAGATTTTAATCTATCAAGAAGAATAGCATGGGATATAGTGTCAAAAGCTGCACTTGGATCAAGGAGAATTAGAACGGTGAGTAAACTAGAATCAGCTGTATTGTAAATATATTAAACACTGTAACGTATGGTAAAATAGTTGATTTACATGAAATGTCACAATGATTGAGCCATTGAAAGGCCATGATTTATAACATGGTCAGCACGTGTGGCCTTTATTTCATTAGGAACTGGCTTACGTGTTAGACATCTACTACCTCTCCTTACACCATGCACCTATATTCTTCTTCATCTGGGCTGTTGGCCCTGATCATTTTCTTGGTGGTCTTCCACTTTTTAAGGTTGTGTTTCCTTGCTATTCATCCTTTATATGCTTGCCAGCTGCAATTTTAGTTAAGTATAGAGGACTGATAATTGATTGATTGATTTAAGACTTCACACATTCCCCCAATCAGGTTACACCTGAGAGCTGTTTAAGGTGGTGAAGGAATCATCTGTATTCTGAATATATTTTCCAAAAAAGTATTGGAAAAATCTAGACAATATAGATTTTTCACTTTTGGATGCAATGACTTAAACAATGAAAAACTGGTTGGTCTGCAGTGTAAGGGATATTCATCTGAGGGCTAGGCTTTTGCAGGTCACAGATTTTTACCACTTATTTCATAAACTGCAGATTTTAAGTTGTTGAGTGGACGACTAAATAAAACCAGTTTCCTTTATGAGATGGAAAGAGTATGTAACAAACTCAGTAACATGTGACATGGGAAGGGGTGGGGAGTTTTACCATGTGCTCTGTCCATTGCTCTCTTCTGATGTAGATGTAAATGCTGGTGAGGACAATCAGGCCCACTACTATCCGTACCACTGATTTGACGTGGCATCTCATCCTGAATCTCCTGCAGCCCACATTAATGCTGCAAAACAAACACACTGCATTAACACACAAACACTTTCCCTGAAAATACATGCATCCTCGATAGCCTTGGGTTGCCTCCAAACTGCCTGCTGTCTGACACTTAAGCAATAAACTGGGCAAAAAGAAAATTTCCCCATTCACAAATGGCACGTTTGCCTCTTAGGCCTGGAACTAGGCTAATGGAACCCAGGAATTGAACCTAGGACTTCCTTATTGCAGTAGAGTTATAGCACAATGGACTACAGACTACAAAGAAGGAAGAAAAACAGTGTAGATGTACAGAAGCTACCTTCAGTGTAAACATTTGTAAATGATGCATATGCAACGAATGTCTTGTACAAACATAGCAAATTGTGCGAGTAATGCAGTATGTGAGCAGTGTTTACCTATACACAAGTGCAAATGTAAACATTCACTCCTGTAGCAATGATAAAATGTTACAAGGTGGTGTTACGTAGTGCAGGCCAGGGTGTGGTGTTACATAGTGCAGGCCAGGGTTCGGACTATACAGTTTAGTGTGGGAGGGGCAGCAGGAGCCAGACTGCTTAAGGGTATTGCAGAGTCTAGCAGATCTGCTCCTGATGCTGCAGAATCGTCTACCAGATGGGAGGGGGGGAAACAGTTTGTGGCAGGGATGGTGGGAGTCCTCCACAATGCTGATGGCCTTACAGATGCAGTCTAGGTAGTGGTCCGCACAATCCTCTGAAGGGCTCCTCTGAAGACTGTGATACAGCTGGTCAGGACGCTCTCGATGGTGTCTCTACAGGGACAAGGTGTTGTTGGTCCAGGAGAGGTCTTCTGTGATGTGAACACCAGGGAATTTGGTGCTCCTTATTCTCTCCAACATGGCGCCACCGATGTTGAGTGGAAGGTGGCCAGCCTGGGTCTTTCTGAGGTCAACAATCAGCTCTTTTGTCTTGTCAACATTAAGAGACATATTATTGTTCTTACACCAGACTGCCAGCTGTTGCACCTCCTCTCTGTACACCATGACATTGTTGTCTGTTAATGAGCCCCACAACTGTAGTGTCGCCTGTGAACTTTATGATGTGGCTTGAGGTCCAGTCGTGGGTCCACAGTGTGAAGAGTAGTGTAATCAGTACACATCCCTGAGAGGCACCTGTGATGGTGTTGGAGCTGGTATTGATGACATGGATCTGAGGTCTTCCATTAAGGAAGTCCAGGATCCAGTTAGATTACCCACAAACTGAATATAGACAATACTTACGTCAGTAGCTGAAAAATCCACTGGAAAAGGCATAAAAGTGATGATTGTTTCCTCTTCTTCGCTCTTTTCCTCCGTGCTCTGTTTGTGTGCACACGTCACATAGCACTCGGCAGAGAAGCCCCCCCCCCCCCAACCATGCAATCACTGTTAGTAATGCAAATTGTTTGGTGTCCGGTTTCTCAGTGGACAGGGCAGAGCAAAATGAGCTGCTTCTGTGGGAGGTTTTGAGGAAGCAGCAAATCTTTGTCGTCTAATCATAGCAACTCATAAGATAATTAACAACAATTTCATCCATCTATATTTATACAGTCAATGGGGGACTAGTCCATTGTTCGTCTCACAGTTTCAGTCTGGTAGAGAAGTGTGTCTTTCTCGATCCCAAAAGCACCACTGTGAGCCTGTCTTAATAGAAGTAGAAGCTTAGCCTTCAGGTGGGACACCCAAGGTTGGTCTTAGGGTAGAGGTCTGACGAAGTGCTGATTCCTGATGTGGCTCAAGACTAGCCACTCAAAGCGCTTCATGGCAAATACAGTAAGTGCAACTTGGCTGTAGTCATTGAGCTGTGAGACTGTGGCCTTCTGTGGGACAGGTGTGATGGTGGTGGCCTTTAAGCACGGTAGCTTGGCTGAGAGAGGTGTTGAAAATGTCTACTGATCGGTCGTCTGGCAGGGGACTGGTCTTCCACGCTGGCTTGATATTCTGGGCCTCAAACCTGGTGTAGAAGAAGTTGAGTGCATCGTGGAGAGAGGTGTCGGTGTCATACACATTGTTGAATGCCCTGCCACATGCGTCTTGTGTCTCTCGAGTGGATGAAGTGGTTGTTCACGTTATTTGCGTGTTTGTGCTTTCCCAACTTGATGCCCCGGGACAGGTTGGTCTTTGCAGTTCTGAGCACTTTGGCATCATTCACTCAGAAAGTGGCATCCAGTGATTTCAGAAGACTTCTGCTGTGAACCATGGCTTCTGGTTTGCATGTGCCTTGACAGGTTTAATGAGGGTAACATTATCTAAGCATTTGTTGATGTATCAACACGGTTTCTGTCAGTGTAGCTGACAAAAGGATAATAGACCTCACATAAGACTCATGTAGCTGACATGAGACTAATGTAGATGGCATAAGACTAATGTAGCTGACATGAGACTAATGTAGATGGCATAAGGCTAATGTAGCTGACATGAGGCCAATGTATCACAGGTGCAAGCACACATTTGCTTGCACCCGTCCCCATCTAACGGCATGCAAACTGTTAATGTTACATTACATTTACATTTAAAAGTTGAGATCCTTGCTAATGTAGCTAACTGCATGATGCTAACTCCAGGCCTAAATCATCATATGTCTCCTCAGTCCACATTCAGTAAACTGTGACAGACTCGCTTTTATGTTTTCTAATACTGTTGTCTATAAACGGAATGATGTACATTAGCAAAGCCAACAAAAAAAGCAGGCCCGAATGCTGTCTGTACTTTACTGCAACATGAACGTGTCAGTGCGTAAGAATTCTAATTACATTTTAACAATTAAAAGTCAAACACAACCGTAAGCAAATACTACTCACCCCCAAGTTATACTGCCGAATCATATGCCAGTTTAACCGAACGAAATGAAAGCAAAAGGTCTTTCCGGTGAAAGACAAAGGCAGACATCCTGTTTTACACAGTCACGCAGAAGGAAAAAAAGAGAAAGAGAAAAAAAGGAAACTACAGGTTTTTGTAAGCAAGGACAACAAAATTTACAGTCAGCCTTTATATTGATGGCCATTATAATTAGTAGGCCTTTTACTGCTGTATTTACTTTGCATTTATGAAGCTACATAAGCCTGTATATATTGACATGAATGTTTATTAAGGCTTAGTCCTGCAAACATCAGTTGTCATCACTTGACAGTCATTTGTTCACAATGTATTTTAAGTGGTCATTATGAAGTGAAAGTGTTCATTCTGTCATGACCACACCATAACACAGTGTGAACAGCAAAAAATTCTTCCTCTGCATTTAACCCATTCAACTAGGAACAACCAGGAACACAGCACCCGGGAAGCAGCGTATGGGGTACCTTTGTCAGGGTACCTCAGAGGTGCTTAGCTTTATAAAAGCTAATTATAACAAACATCAGCTATTATGACACTTTCTCTCATGGATTAGTCCCAATTTATTGTATGTGGTCATTATAATGGCCTTATTGAGCCCTTATTAGGCCAGTAGCTGCTAATGAATAATCTGCCGATTACTGTTGTATTAACTGAATAAAGTCGTATTTAACCAGCTTTATGAGGTATATTTCAATACGAATGTCTATAGAGTTTTACTCTATAGGCAAACATCAGCTGTCATAACACTTTATGCAGTGGAACTGACAGTCAGATTGTTACAGTTTATTATAAGTGGTTATTATAAAGTCCTTATTAAGCTTTATTAATCCAGTAGCTACTCATATGTATTTACAGTAAGCCCCCGTTATTCGCGGGGGTTACGTTACACGAGCACCCGCGTATAATGAAAAACCACGTTGTTGTGTTTTGGTCAAAAAATGCCTTAAAATGCCTATTTTTTATAGTGTAAACCCTAAATATTAGATTAGTGCAATAAGCAGCAAGTGCAGGATAAAGGTATAAGTTATGAATAAGTAGCAAGTGCAGCAAGCAGCAAGCAAGCTATGAATATCAAGCAGCAAGTGCAGGATATTCATAACTTATATGCCCCCAGATGTGCTTCCGGAACACTTTAATTTCATTTTAAATGGTTTAATACATTACCCTTAATGAAAATGTAAAGATAAACTCGAGGTTTAAATATGAAAAAATCACGAATGAGAGAGACAGAGAGCGAGAGCGAGAGAGAGAGAGAGAGAGAGAGAGAGAAAGAGAGAGAGAGTACGACAGAGCGTGCGCTCCAGAACGAGAGAGCAAGAGAGATACAGAGACAGAGACAGAGAGAGAGGGAGAGAGAGAGAGACGCGCGCTCCGGAAAAGTCACTAACGAGAGAGATAGAGTGAGTGTGCGGAAGAGAGAGAGAGAGAGAGAGAGAGCGCGTGCGCGCGAGAGAGAGATACACAGAGAGAGAGAGAGAGAGAGAGAGAGAGAGAGAGAGAGAGAGAGAGAGAGAGTAAGCGAGAGTGACAGAGAAAGATACAGAGAGAGAGAGAGAGTGAGAGAGTAAGAGAGCCCTACGGCTATGCAGGGGAGCCAGCAGAACTAAAATGAGTTAAAAAAAACCCAAACATATTGTCACGAAAAAAGCAGAAAAAAGCGTAGAATATTTGCAGGTTCCGTGTTGTTTTGAATATTTCCACGTGAAATGATCAGTTTCGTTCTCCAAAAAAAGCGCGTGACTGGATCCGTGAGTCCCGATCCACATAAAACTGGGGGTTTACTGTACACACATAAAAGGCCACTTATAGTCACGCGTGAACACAATGCAAACAGGGTGAAATCCTTTCTCTGTATTTAACCTATTCACCAAGTGAAGCAGTGGGCAGCCAGGAACACAGGAGCCAGGGAGAAGTGTGTGGGGATGGCACCTTGTTCAAGGGTATCTCAGTTGTACCACTAGCAGTGCTAGAATTTGAACCTACAGCCTTCTGATTGCAGGGGGCACTACCCTAACTACTAGGCCACCAGCTCCCCAACACACATTGTTTTATAGGTTTATATTTAGAGTAAACGCCCGCAAAGTTGCGTTTCAGAGTTTGCAGCCCCAGACGTTTGTGAATATTTTCTTAGATTTTGTCACAAGCCAGTCCGGTGGCACAGGTGCAGACTTTCAAGAAATGATGACTTAAGTGAAAGTGAAGTGAAAGCCCGGGGAGCAGTATGTGGGGACGGTACCTTGCTCAGGGTACTTCAGCAGTGCCTAGCGGTCTTGGGAATCGAACCTTGACTTTCTGATCGCAGGGCGAATGCCCTAACCACTACGCTACCAGGTGCCCTGCTGCTCTGTTTTGTACTATTATTTAGTGAGAGTCTGCTGGTAGAGCAGAGACGTGAGAGAAGAGCAGAGGACAGACCGAGCTGCAGGAGGACACACACATACGCTGAAAGCAGCTTACATACACTGCTTTCTGATAATATACACACTTAAACGCCTATTATA
>JBBPCW010252431.1:0-13871 GCA_037974425.1 Phenacogrammus interruptus
CCGCTGTTTATTTAAAATAAACGAAAACAAACCAAGCCTCATTCTTTAGAACTTTTTGTTGCTTAACTTTGCTGTATCAGGAACCGTACCGAGCCGTGACCCCAAAACCGACGTACATACCGAACCGTGACATCTGTGCACTGATACTGATATATATATATATTAGAGGTGGGCATAGATTAATTTTTTTTAACGCCGTTAATCGCATGGAATCAACGGCGATAATCAGCGATTTTTTTTTTTTATCGCGCGATAAGAATCTCGCGCCAGCACACATATATATATATATATGTATATATATTTATATATATATATGTGTGTGTGTGTGTGTGTGTGTATTCATTTTATTATATTGAGGTAGTACCAACACATATACAGTACTGTGCAGATGTCTTAGGCACCTAGGCAAATTGTTTGAAGCCATTTCTATTAGCGGTGGATTTCTTTTTGTCAGCAAACGCACAAGTGAACATGAGAGTAAATGCAAAGAAAAGAAATCAGTAAAACGTATCAAGGTTTCTTTTTTCTAAAAAGTAATGAATTGATAGTAATGGGGTGATGGGGTGATGGTGGCCTAGTGGGTAGGATATTTGCCTCTGGACCAAGAGGTCATGGGTTTGATCTTCAGCACACCACCACTGGGTCCCTGAGCAAGACCCTTAACCCCAAGTTGTTGACCCCTGCCCAAATTCAACTGGCTGGCTTCCATGAAGAAAGAGGTCTATAATTATTAGTATTTATTGTAATATTAGCGTTTTGACACTAACATAACACTTCTGCCCAGTAGTAAACAGCTTTTAATTAAAGTTTTATCAGGGGGCCTGAGACTTTTGCACAGTACTGTATATATAACCTCATAATAATAATGAGCGTTAAGCATTTCCCCTTCTCTGTATTTGTGAACATACAGTACCTCATAAATTTATTTGTGCATTTTGTCCAGTTACTGGAGGGAGAGGAGGACTGGATGTGGGGAGAATGACGTAATGGAAGAAAGCTTGAATGGAGCACAAAAAGAAATGGAGACCATGAAAAAAGAACACAAAATGGAGCTCCAGACCATAATGTCAGACTTCAGCTCCACCCAGACACAACTACAGGCCCGCATTGTCGCCTTGGAAACAGAGTACCTGCTATCCATATTACACCATTAATAAATAATGTACCGCTCACACACAAATGCACAAAAACAGATCGTATGTCCTACCCAGGTTTGACTACTGAAGACCTTGCAAATACCATATTACAATATTTGATAGCAATATATTCATAGCAATATCTCTACCAATATGTCTTTGCTGCTATTTTATATATATGTATATATACACTACCAGTCAAAAGTTTGGACACTTTCTCATTCAATGATTTCCTTTGTTTTGATTATTGGCTACATTGTAGATTCATATTGAAAACATCTCCTATTGTTCTGATGACAGCTTTGCACACTCTTGGCCTTTTTTCAATCAGATCCATAACTAACCGCCCTGGAATGGTATTTTATTAACAGCTGTTCTTTGTCAAGAGTTAATTAGTGGAATTTCTCTCCTTCTTAATGTGTTTGGGATCTTCGGTTGTGATGGTCGGGTTGGTCCACAGTTAGTGATCCTGTTCCACTACGGTTCTACTGCAAATTATGGCAAGAACCACTTAACTAAGTAAAAAAACAACAGTCCATCATTACTATATTACAAACCATATTCTGTTTCCTGCATAATTCCATGTGTTCCTTCATCATGTTTGTTTTCAATATTAATCTACAATGTAGAAAATAATAAAAACTAAGAAAAAACATTGAATGAGTAGGTGTGTCCAAACTTTTGACTGGTAGTGTATATTTATAGATAGATCATGTATCTATGATGTAACAGTACATTACATGTAGATGCTTTGTTCCTGTTATTTAATTTGTTTCCTTTTTTAAACATATCTTTCTTCATGCTTATAAATTCTGTCCATATTTATAAGCATATAATGTGTGAACAGGCTGCGAGAGAGAGAGGAGAAAGGAAAAAGAAGAATAGAGGACCTGCACACCATTGCTAAACTGCAGGACAAGCTCAGTGAGAGAGACCAGCTCATCAAGAGACTGGTGGTTAGTACAAGAAATCAAAAACATGCTTTTTCCCATAATCCAACTATATATTCCTTTATTCTCATATTCTGTTTTTCCTCTTTTGCCCTCCACCAGGAAGACGTGCATCAGCTGTCCCAGCATCCCCCTCCCAGCAGAGACGGAACGGTGAAGCCCTACTGCTCCAGAACACGGCCAGGGAATCTCAACCCTACTGCGAAGGTGTTTATAAATTTAAATCTACACTAACACCACTTTTTGTGAACTGGACACTGAATGAATCATTAAACTCAGATGGACACTGGCACAAGTCTTAATGTAAAAGGTTTCGTTAGTGTGACTGAAAGTAGACAAAATAGGCTTCTGGACCTGTGTAATTTATTTTTGTGGCCGAGCCAGCTTTATAGTATATAAAGGAGAGAGAGCGGAAGGTTGAATCCCCTTAAAAATGTGTGTTGGATAGAGAGCCTGAGATGTCACAGCAAAGGTGCCTGTGAAGTGACAAAATTCAGAGGAACACAAATATGGAGAAAGAAACATGCTCAGGCCATTTCTAAAAAAAGATGTGCGTCACTGTTTGTTGTGGTTTAATTTAAGTTAAACAGCCTGGAAATGCAGCTATGCATTCAGCTGTCCTTACCCATAAATTCAATTCAATTCAATTTTATTTATAAAGCGCTTTTAACAATGGTCATTGTCACAAAGCAGCTTTACAAAATGAAATAAATGTGAAGTAAATATGTGTGTGTGAATGTGTGTGAATAAATGTGTGAGAATGAATGTGTGCTCCTGATGAGCAAGCCAAGAGTAACAGCGACAAAAGAGATCCCAAATTAACACCCCCACAGTAGTGCAGCTATACAATGCTAAACACTGAATGAAGAGAATCAGAAGGTTCAAATTTGCAGAGCAAGTCCATAAAACCAATGTTTCAGTGCCACCAATCTGATTTTATACCAATTTCTTGTTTTGTTTTTTTTTAAATCTGTATGCTATTGAACGCAAGTCTCTTAGTCTCATCCCCTGCTTCTATCTCATCTGCATTCATATTTTTTATGGCACACACACTTAAGTCACTTTTCATAAACCCTTGCACTACTGATCTGTTACTATATTCTATCTGTTAGCGATTGTTAGCTATTTTGCTATTCCAACTGTTACTGTCTTTTTTACACTCTATTGTCTCATCTTTATTGCTCTTGTTGCAGTGAGCACATACAAAGAAGTTCCCTCAGGATAAATAAAGTTCTTTCTTATCTCATTTTTCTCAGATGCATCAAGTTCTTAATGCTAGCTGACTAGCTGTGTCAAATCTATAAAGCTATGAAAAAAACTCAGAGGTGTTGCTTTCAGTGACAAACATGTGCTGTGTATAAATAATTGGCAACAACATTTACTCGAGTGATGTAAATTTTCTATTTCATGCTTCCAGAAGGTTGTTGAAGACATACCACCGCGTGTGACTAGCGTACCTAACCTCAGCTCACTGGAAGGGGGTTCTCCAAAGGCCACACGATCCCCTAGTATGGAGCAGCAGGGGTCCCGTGGGATACCCAGTTTAGAGCAGGGCAACCGGGGGATCCTGCTGTCACGGACACACACTCCTCTTTCCCCTCATACTGAAGCCCGGGCAGCTGCTAGACACACACAATCTCCGGTTCAGGAGCTCCAGCACCACTTACAGCTCAACTACAGCCAGCACATCAGGTAATTACACACACACACACACACACACACACACACACACACAGAGCTAAACTTACAGCAGTCAGGAGATTTAGATCTACTCAACCTCGACACCCACTAATTACACACAGTTACATTGTGGCGGAAAGTATTCAGACACGTTTGTTTTCATTACTTAATATACATACACCCTTTGGACAAAAGTATTGGGACACCTAACCATTACGCTGACAGGGACTTTAATGATAATCCCCCTTTGAAGCTATAACTGCTTCCACTATTCTTCCAAGCCTTTCCACAAGATTTTGGAGTTTCTGTGGGAATTTGTGCCCATTTATTCGGTAGAGTGTTTATGACAGGGGTGTCCAAACTTTTTGCAAAGAGGGCCAAATTTGATGAAGAGAAGATGCCTGGGGGGCAATAGTTCCTTCTGAAATTTTATTTACCACAAAAGTTACATGGAAATACACACATTCAATTTTCATTGTCACAATTACCATTATTTTTTTTAATGGCAATGTATATTTATAAGCCACTCAGGCAGACTTGAACAGCTCTAAAAACAAAACGATTCAGCTTTCTTTCTTATCTAGATAGTCAGATAACATTGAGGAAAATGTCTAGAATACCTTACATTTCCATGAGTTTGCCTCATGAACATTTTAAACAGGAGATATAAGTAATGCAGTGGTCTGTTATCATTAACGTTTAAAACAAGTTCATTAGTTTGCTTTAGGCTTTTTACTGTTAATAGTGACAGATGTTATCATTTAAAACACTTAATTTCAGATTGATCAAGGAACAGATAACTTGCTGACACTAAAGGGTGATGCTGAGATCCAGATTTCACGGAGTCCGATAGCATTAGAATGGTGCTGCCACAGTGTGGTGAAGGGAGGAATTACATTTTTTAAGTTTTATGATGTATTTATTCTGACAGAGATAGCGGGCCATAAATAAGACATTATAAGGCCAAAGCCAAAGACTTTGGACATGCATGGTTTATGAGGTCAGACACTGATGTTGGAGAAGGTCTGGCTCACAGTCTAAAGGTGTTGGATGGGGTTGAGGTCAGGGCTCTGTGTGGATCAGTCAAGTTCTTCCACACTGAACTCATCCAGCCATGGCTTTATGGAGCTCGCTTTGTTCTCTGGGACACAGTCATACAGGAATAGAAAAGGCTCTTCCCTAAACTGGGTCTACAATGTTGGAAGCAGGGCGTTGTCCAAAATGTCTTGGTCTGCTGAAGCATTAAGTTTGTCCTTCACTGGAAGTAAGGGGACTAGAAAACAAGTGTGAGCCAGTACTTTTGTCCATATAGTGCATTTCCAGCAAGTCCACTTCTAATTTATATAATTATCTTAATAAATATGAACAAAAGAATATTGCCACTATAAAATAATGGGTGCTTCAACAGTTTTGAACCCTTTAGAATTTTCTGCTTATACTTCTCTGCTTATATTGTAGACTTTTTGAAGCTGCAACTCAGCTGCTTTGCATCAAAGTACTACTAGTATTCATTTTTGTAGTGTCTGAATACTGTCTCAGCCAGTTCAGCTTTTTAAACTAATTTGTTGCTGGATTACATATTTTTGGTACAAAATTAATGGATATGAAATGAAAGTAAAATACTGAATACTACGAAATCTTAACACAAATCACTATTTGAAATGCATTTAACATCAGATATTTCCACATTTTTAAGTATCTTATTGCCTTGCATTACACAGGTTTGTTTCTGTGGGTTCTGTAGTGTTTTTCATGCTGATTTCAAATCTGTGTAGTGTTTCCTGCAGGTAGTGTTTGTGATGAAGCTAGTTCTATACTGCATGATAGTTGGTATAATGATCATATAATAATCATATGCTGAGTGTTTGTGAAGAAACAGTGGTGTCTGACTGACACTGATCGTTATATCTATGCCACAGTGTGGCCTGTCTGACTTCACACTGAAAATACTGAAACAGTTCTTGATTGGTGCCTGTGGTTTAACAAAAACTGCATTCAAGTCTATTGCAAATCTAATATTAATCATAATTCAAAAAGTTGATGTGACTGAAAAAACAGAACTGAAATCAGCGTGAAAACCTGGTTTAGAAAAGTGCGTTTTCTGTGTTATTGTTAAATGCAAATGTACTGTGTTTGTGCTTTAGGACTCCGTCTGAACAGAGAGTTATTGAAACAGGTCCGGACCCTCAAGACCCTCAGAGACAGGAGTGGTTCACCAAGTACTTCTCATTTTGAACCGACACAAACTTGCTCACCAAGACATTCAAAGTAATCTTTGGATCCACATGTAGACGACATGTGACCACCATCAAAATGGATTTATCTACAAGGACTTCGCCATCGGTGTTCTATTAACCAGCGTTCCACGAGAAAGCACACACACCTCATGCATTTCTACAGTCCTGCAAGTTTCAACATATGCATCCATGTGCTTGGAGAGAAAAGTAGAACCTTAAACATTCAGACTCGTCATAATTCATGGTTATGCGACTTTTCAGGGATATTTCACAGACACGAATGAAGCCTAGTCCTAAATTACTACTTTGGTTCCCCCAATCATTTGCAAGTGAGCTGTAACCTTTCGCTTGTCTATATTATATAACATCAATACATATGGAATGCAAAGTGGTCAGTGTTTGTTTTCTGGGACAAAGAATCAGCTCAATTCAAGATGCAAAATTGAAGCGCATCCCTCCAACCCCATAATCGATCGCGCAGGATGTGGTTAGTGTGTGAAGTTTACTTCTTTAGCTTTGCAGTGGTGCTATGATGTGAATATGGGGAAAGTGTATGCCAGGGATTCTCAGATCTTTGTTTCCAGTGTAAAAACGTTCCATTGATTCTCACTTTGTTTGTCAAAACGTCATTAATGCACCATCATCTGGGGAGTTGAACAAACAGGATGAAACTTGCTCAATTCAACTCTTGTTGCCGTTTTACGTTCCTTATTTTGGATGGGCGATGTGGGCAAACTCACTATTTATGTCATATTAACAGATAAAATTAAGGAGCCTCTGGCTGTGCCAAAGACCCCAGATTCTGGGAGACGAGACGTCCAATAGTTTTAATTATATTCCCGTCTTGACTTGACTTTCAAAACTAAATTAAAACTGGACACTAGTTCCAAATGTAATGGCCAAAATGGGAAATTGTGTACATTTGATGTTTATGGTAACTTTTTTTCTTAAAAAAATCAAAAATTATTTAACACTAAACAAATATGGTGCATTTTCTTTGCTGAATTAGTTTTTAGTTCTCACTTTTCCCCCAAAATGTCACTAATGCACCATCATAAATAAAAAATACAAGACAAAACTTAAGCAAATGCTCTTTTTAACACTTTTGCTGCAGTTTCATGTTTCATTTTGGATGGGCGATGTCCCATTTTACATCCTATAAATTAACAGATAAAATCAAGGCACCTCTGGCTGTGGGAGACAAGACACATCTAAGAGTTTTAATAACATTTGAAAACTATATTAAAATGTATTGGCCAAAATGGAAAATTGTCTTGATTTTTTTTTTATTTTCATTTTTGTTGAATACCGCATACAAAAAAAAAAATTAAGTGCATTTATTGTATGTCTTTGTAAAATGTTTTTCACCCAATGTGCCGACAATTCATTCCAGCATCAAACCATTATCACCCTATGAATGAGTTGGTGATGCCATGGAAGCTGCAGGATTGTAGATCAAATATGATGAAACAGTTTGAACACACAAATGTCACGTACGCGTAAATATGTTTTTAAATCTTCACATTTGTTTTGCAACATATTTAAGAAAACACCTGATTTTGGAAGATAGAATGTGCTGAGTGACCCAAAGCTTTTCTGATTGGTTAAACTGAAACTAAACTGGATCTGGCGTTACCCATACTTGGCAACACTGTGCTTTATTCCAACCCACATACTTAAATGTGCCATATGAAATAAAAGCTTTTTGTTAACATGTTAAAATGTTTGTTTTATTAGCCAAATTGTTTTTTCTTTATTTACACTGCAAATCTTTTTTACAAAGTGAAGTGTCCCCTAATTCTCATGGATGAACACGCTACAGCACACAGCGTGTTGAAATTCTCTGCATTTAACTCGGTGCCGTCCAGGGAACAGAGCGCGTAATTTTAAAATATATCAGTACAGGTCTAATAGCAGTGATTTCACTGAAACAGGCTGCAGTGCAGAAATGCATCTGTGGCTGAACGGTAACGGAGGATCTCTGATTGGAAGGACTTGAGAGAGCTTTTTATCGCCTTCTGCTGGCTGGACTGTGCTTTGGTCTTGTACTTCATAGTTAGAAGTTTGTCCACCAGGTAATGTAGCCAAAGAACATTGGAGTGAGGGTTATACTCTCCCCAGCAGTTGCTAGAAAAAAAAAAGAGAACATTAAAATCAAATGAAGTTCAAATGTACTTGTTGATATTGGATGAGACAGACTAAGCTCAAAATGAGTACAGCCGTTTCTTCCACTAGCAATCAGAAAAACAAGTACAGGGGGTCCTCGAGTTACAACAGTCTCGACATACAACATACACCGTTATCCTCGTACATACAGTGACTTAGTGATGTAAGCCCAATTTTGGTGCGAAACACACCCTAGCCTGTCAAAGGAACGGATCTGTGGCGTAACTCGAAGACCTCCTGTAGTTATGTAGTTAATTTACATGGCCAAAAGTATGTGGGCACCTCTCCATCACACCTATGTAAGCTTATTGGAAACCCTATTCCAAAGTCATGGCGATTAAAATTGCATTAAGTCAAAGGTCAGGCACTGATGCAATCTCTGTTCCAGTTCATCCCAAAGGTGTAGGATGGGGTTGGGTTCAGGTCTCTGTGTGGGCCAGTCAAGATCTTATACACTGAACTCTTGTCTTGTCCAAACATGTCTTTATGGAGCTTGCTTTGTGTACTGGTAGACGGTCATGCTGGAATAGAAAAGGTAGCATGACGTCCAAAATGTGTTGGTCTGCTGAAGCATTAAGATTGTCCTTCACTGGAAATGGAAGGGAGGTCTAGCCCTAAGACTGATAAACATGTGTCCCAATACTTTTGGCCATATAGTGTATCTTCGTATGCTGTAGTGTTACCCATCAAAGAAACAAACTGTCCGAGGTCAGCCTAAAAACAGCCTATGCATTCTGTAAAGTCTCGTCTTGATAGCCACCAAACCCCGATGCATCCACCAGACACCCAGATACTTAAGTGTGATTCACCACCCCATGAGAACTTATTTCCATTGATTTCATTTCATGAAACTCCTGAAGCACAGCTCTTGTGCTGATGTTTCTTCCAGAGGTGGTTCGGAAGTCTGTAGTGAGCAATGCAACAGAGGATGCTCACTATAGTCTGTGAGTTTGGGGCCATTGTGGCTCCTAGATGCTTTCATTTCACAATCCTAGCACTTTTGGCAGGCTGCAGCAGATTTGAGAGGGTCTCTTCTTATGACTGTCAGTAGAATGGGTGACACAAAAGAGCTCAGTGGCACAATGTTTGTGGAGGTCGCATGGTTATGTGCTGTTAACAATGGATGTAGCTTAAACACCTGAATTCAATCATTACGAGGGTTGTCCACATACTTTTGGCATTATAGTTAGCACTGCCAGCTTACATGGTATATCTACAGCTCTGGATAAAAATAAGAAAGCACTGCAATTTATTTTTATATCAGCATCTCTATGCATGTGACAACCATTCCATGCCAGTGTCTGTTAAATTCCTACACAAACATTCTGCTTTATGAGGGACTGATTACTGATCACCTGAATCACATCTTATTTAATGAGGAAAAGTATAAAACACTGCTGTAATCGACACTCCTTTCACAATTAGACCAGTTGGATGGCAAAACACTACTAGAAGTTTATCAAAGGTAATTACTACCAATTTAAGAGTGAAGGAGAGATTTGTTTTCTTTGAATTATTCAAGTTCTATAAATGCTGCATCATTTCTCTTAAAATGATGCTTTAAAGAACAATATTTTTATTTTGAAATGAGAAGAAATATTGTCAGCAGTTCTTAAAAACTAAGGCAAAGCTGTTCAGTTCAATACTTGCACGTATAAAAGATAAAACCTGCGAACCATTTTTGCGGCGCTCTTTTTTCCAGAGCTGTATCTAGTAACATATTACTAATTGTTTGGTATTCAAAACAGCATGAATTTAATCAGGCATAGATTCTATCCAAATGCAGTGTGTGTGTGTGTGTGTGTGTGTGTGTGTGTGGCACAATTGCAGCAAACTAGACATGTGCAGTGTTGCTGTAAACATTCAAACTTTCAACTTCAAAAATCCTTAGCAGGGTTGGAATTCAGGGTCTGGACAGGCCACTGAAGCAGTGGTTTGTCTTAAGAACCAGTTAAGTGGTAGATTTTTTGCTTTATGTACCATCCTTGCTAAAGCCCTCAAATAGTTCTGTATATAAAAAAAACCACTCAGGACAACTTCTGCTCAGAAGATGCATGAAATGCATAGTACCCTTGATAGATTAGATAAGTAGCATTAATTACAGTACAAACTGGTGGACAAACAATGCTTTGGCTGCTTTAGGGAACGTGTGTTGTCCCTAGCGGTTGCAATGAAATGTTTTTTTTAAGCCAGAAAGACCTACTTGTTTTCCTTCTTCATCAGACGATAGATTTCAAACTGATAATCGCCTTGACCCATGAACAACTCTTCATCATTTGCTATGTCACATGACACTGTTAATCCATCTGGGGGAGAGGAATAAATGGTAAGGTATCATTAAGCGATTAAACAGTCATAGAAGGCTGACAAAAAGTGAACAATAAAGATGATGAGTGGGAGCTGTGTTTGATTGCGATAGATGTAGAAAGTTCTATTAATAAACGTACCAATCTCAAGACGTGAGAGTGAGTAGTCTATGATGTTCACATGAACACCCCGTGTCTCTACAGAATATACAGTGTCATTCAAAATGAAGCTGTTTTCCTTCTCCTTAGTTGTTTTTACCAGGATATTTCCCCAGTGCAGGTCCCTGCAGAAATAATGTATAGGATTCATTACATAAAACACAGCAATAATTCCATTTATCTTCATGCATTCAAACGTTCAAACTGTGTTCACCACCAGATGTTCATCCATATCCATAACATGTGTAGCCATAGCCTCATTCTTTCTCAAGCTTTAATTTACAGCACGTCTGCTGTTAAATTAGCTAATGAGTTTAATGAGGTGTCATGGTGGTTAGGGAGCTGTCCCTGCATTCAGAAGGTTGTATGTTCGGATCCCAACACCGCTAGTGTAATCACTGAGGTACCCTTGAGGTACCGTCGCCACACGTTGCCCCTCAGGCACTGTGTTCCTGGCTGCCCTTTGCTTCACTTGGTGTATGGGTTAAATTCACACTGTTTACACTGTGTGCCGTGCTGTGATGTGTTCACGTGTGACAATGAAGGGTTACTTTACTTAATCAAGTGTAGTAAACCAGAAAACAGTCTATGCACTATTTATAAAACAGTATGTTCCAGTACTCATTAACGGTTTAGTAACTATCAAATCCTATATATTAGTGTCTCATAAACCCAACTCACACCCATCTGACAAGTAGAGAGTATTTCTTCGCGCGTTTCTTAACCTGGGGGTCTCAACCGCAGGACAGCTCAGGACAACTCTGGGTTGATGTGCAGTGTGCAACAGTTAAGAGTGTACTGTAAGAACATCTGGCATAAGGCAATTCTACTTTCCTTTATATATTTTAGGCACTCATCCCTGCTGGACGGAAGAAAGGATTTAATAAATGTTGGTGATAAATAGGTTCGGTGCACATGTGCAGGGCACAAAGACTTAGAAATGTAACTGTAACTCACACTACAGAAAGAGTAATGCAAAACAAATATTCAGTGGCCATTGCTGCAATGTGGGCTTTCTTTTGGCACAGGTTCCTAACCCTGGTCATGCAGTGCACTCCTGTGATACACAAATTGTCAGGACATTGTGTACTCCATGCTGGGAAGTACTGGGATTGTAGAGTTTCGTATAACTGAAAGAATTTCTTTGTATGGGTTATATTACCTGTGTTCGAAGCTTAGTGCCTGTTCAGCTACAGCCAGTGCAGCAGTAACCTGGTGTAGAATGCTTTTGGCATGGGCCATAGTGGAGAGCTACACAAACAAACACACACAAGCTGTGAGCCATGTGTATTCAGTGCTGAAGCTACAGTAAGCAACAGCATGATAAAAGTGAAGATAATAAAGATTATCTTATCTCCCTTTACCTTTCCTTGCATATTCTCCAGATCACTGCCTCCAAACTCAAACTCCAGAATCACAAAGAATTGCTCATCACTGAAGAAATCTGGACACACACACAAATTCTCATTAGAATATAAATAAATAATGAACCACATTAATACTTACACTATATGGATGAAAGTATTGGGACACCTGACCATTACACCAGCAGGTACTTTAATGACATTCAACAACATATACTTGAATATGGAATTGGTTCCCCTTTACAGCTATAACAACTTTAACAGCTTCCACATTTCTTGGAAAACTTTCCACAAGATTTTGGAGTTTCTGTGATAATTTGTGCCCATTCATCCTGGAATTTGTGCCCATTCTTTTATTAGGTCAGGCCAGTTAATCTCAAAGGTGTTGGATGGGGTTGAGGTCAGGGCTCTGTGGGGGCCAGTCAAGTTCTTCCATGCCAAACTCCTCCAGCATGTCTTTATGGAGCTTGCTCTGTGCACTGGAACACAGTCATGCTGGAATGGAAAAGGGCCCGTGTCCACAAAGTTGGAAGCATGACTTTGTCCAAAAATGTCTTGGTATGGTGAAGCGTTAAATCTTCTCTGGAAGTAAGGGGCACCCTGAATTCAACAATTAAGAGGTGTGTCGCAATACTTTTGTCCATATAGTGTATGTTTTATTATGCCAATGCATAATCTGTCAACACCTGTGTTCATGTAGCAAGAATTAGTAACAGTAACACAGCTGAGCTTTTACCATCTGTCAAGTGTTTTATAGCAACGTAATCTGCACTGCTGACGTAAATCAATGTGGTATTTACACTGGCATGGATGTTAAGCAAGACAACAGCAAGAGTCCAAAGTTTCTGACAACAAAACAACATGGTCACAGTTTAGGAGGTCATGATAATCTAGCAATGTTTGTCCCTTCCTTACCAAGTCGCACAACCTCAACTATTTGCTTCCCTGGTCTTTTGGAAAACGTTCTCCGTGTTCGTGTTGTATTTGTGTATGGACAGAAGTCTCTGACCATGTATGTATTTAACTTGGAAAGTAAATGGGTCTTTATTGTTGTCTCCAGACGTGTGTTTAGAACATGAGATCATGTCTGGACCCGGAATACTTATGCTATCTTAAAACCTTTTTTGCATGTAGATGTGTACCTACCAGGCCTGTCATTCTCAGATCCCTTCTCCCGATCAAATTTGTCCCAGCATTTGAGCAGAGCACTGGGATAACTCCCCCGCACACAGTGAAGGCTGAAAAATGATCATTGCAGACAATCAGTAAAACAAAATACTAACATTTGTACTGCCTGAAGCTATTTTAAAGCAAGAAAAATCTTACTTGTTGAGTCCAATGAAACCATTCGTTTTGTTGTTGTTCTTGGAGTCTAGGCTACTCAGCTCTCTGTTGGGAAACAAAACGGACGGAATATGTTGTATCTGAGATCTTCCAGAATGATGAATGGAACTGCAGATGATTCTGCAATGACTGAGAAACGTTGCAGAACATCTACTACAAAATATGTTTTACTCCGTCATAGCAGATGCTGTCATTTTTGATGTCTTGACCCATGACTATGTCGAACATTGTAGTGAATTTCATGACAATTAAGGGTAAAAGTAACAACAGTTGGTTATTTTAACCAACATAATCCAGCACGACGTATGCTAAGACATGTTTTTGGATTTACACTACCAGTCTCGTTATTATTATTTTCGACATTAGTAGATTAATATTGTAAACAAGCAAAATGATGAAGGAACACGTGGATTTATGAAGTAAACAAACCAGAATCTGTTCTGTAAGAAGGTAATGATGGACTGTTGTTTTTTACTTAGTTAAGTGGTTCTTGCCATAATGTGCAGTAGAACCGTAGTGGAACAGGATC
>JBBPCW010252447.1:0-13869 GCA_037974425.1 Phenacogrammus interruptus
AGGCGGTGATCAGTATACTGGTGGTGCTGAATGCTGAGTGGGTGGAACTCCTTTATCTAGGCTCCTTGTATCTTTAGGCACTTTTCAGTCTGTCAGTAAAACATTCGTTCACATTTCCTTCATTTAAATCTCCTCAAAATGACAAAGATAAGACAGTCTGACAGAAAACAGTATTTTTGTGATTCAAAGCAAAATATAAAGAAATGAGGTTTATTACTGATTTTTTCTGCATCTTAATTTTGTTCACCAAAATATAATTTTGGTACATTTTCATACCATCACATCCTAAGCTGACCATGCATTCAGCCTTCATTGGTTTAGCTTTTTCTAAATTAAGACGTTCATTTCTAATGTTTCTTTTTTGAACGAGCAATAATACAGGGCAGCCAATAAGAACAGAGCTAATTTACATGTAGCTTACCATATGTTTAATTCTAAGAGATAAAGAGAGATATGGAAACGGAGCTGTGGACCTAAATTTTGGTTTTAGTACATATAAACCACATAAACAAACAAACAAAAAAAAAAACAGTAAATGTAGAATATACAATTATTATTTAAAATAGGCCCACATACCTTTAGCAATTCTGCCAAGAAGCTAAACTGAGTGTGCCAAAAAAGAACAAAGGATGGGACTAAATTTAATACCTGAGTGCATGTAAAAATTAATTAGTGGTTATTATAGCTACAGGGAAGCTCTCTGCCTTTTATTAGCATTATTAGACTATAAACATGGTCAACTGGTGTCCTGGTGCTACCAGGCTAATACAATCACTAGCAGGCCAAATGTTCTGAGAAACGAAAAAATTTAATTTAGTCCAAAATAGCCAGCAAAAACTTGACTGTGCAGAAGCCCACAACCAGTATCTTAGCCTCAGAGTTTTCACCTCAATGGGCAATGTGTCAGAGTACTTGAGTAACAACATTTCTTGTAGCACTTCTATTCTGCTAGAAACAGCAGTTTCTGTGGTGAGGTATAAGATTAGCTAAAAAATCTAGTAAAGTGAACAAGAGAAGTATAAGATTAGCTGCAAAATCATGAGCCGAGACCAACTTGCTGGTGAATCAGTGTCTGGTTGAAGCATCCAGCTGGCAAAGACCCCACTCTGGATTTGCTGAAACCCTGGGTTTCTATGGATACCGCTAATTTACTGTCCAGGGCCAAAAAACGCACCAAAACAACATGTTCCCACCCGCCGCCTCACACCCGGACAACAAAAACAAACCCTGCTCAGAAAGCACGAGGCTCGGAGGGCTCAAACAACCTGATACAACCACAGCTGTCGCAATTTCATCACTGAAAAAGGATTTTTACTTCTCGTATATCCGCTGGCCCCTCATGAAGACCTTGGCCTCATTGTCAAGAGGAAAAGTGCCGTCGTCCTTCCTGAAGCGGTAGAACAGCTTCATGTCTTTGAACTCCTTGTGCTCGTCGCACACTGCAAAATACAAGAAGATTCACACTGAGTAATCGCTGGCAGAAAAATCAACATAGAATCAATCTAACATGGTAATGGGAACCACCTCTGGGAACACATGCTCTCCTTATAATAATGCCTTGATTCTTACAATCAATTAACATGGGTCTACTGAGTTATTAACAGTAAACATCATTAAAACAATAGAAGAGCCGCTGCTGTGGAGCTTTGTGCAGCAATGAATAGATTACAAGGCTGATGTGATATTGAGAATCTCAACACGGGTGCCCTTTACTTACAAACAAAGGGCTCCCCAACATTCATATGATCCTTATTGTCATTCTGACAAACTGTAATACACTAGAGGAAGGCGACAGTCTAAAAGCTTTAGAAACTTTAGAAACTTAATATCATCTTAATAAATTTGTAATGACAAATTACCGTGTCTTTTGTGTTAATATTGCGCCCTATTTCATACAGGGAGGTGGTGGATGGGAGGGTGGTTGTTGCATGTTGTTTTCAAAAATACTATGAGGAATGTAGGGGTATGATGGGGTTTTGGGGTGGAGATCTCAGAAATATCTGGACCCATGTAGGGCTGAGGGGGGTGACTGTTATGACAGTATATTGGTGGTTGCAGCTGCTTATATGGTTTAAACTGCTTAATTTAAAAAGCACTTTAGACTGTTTAAATGACCCACATGGTTGTTCTGACAAACTGTAATTACACTATCGGAAAGTTAGGGGGCGATATGACACTCTGTAATGATCTATAAAATTCATATTATCCACACAGTCATTCGGACAGACTGTAATTCACTACAGGAAAGGTAGGGGGCGATATAACTGTCTGAATTGATCTATAACCTTCATATTATCCACGACTGTAGTCCACTACACAGCTTCTCCTGTTTTCATTTAAATGCTTTAGAATTCATTGCAATTCTTTTTCAGTGATTTTTGTCCAGTTCGGTTGCAACACACCATGGTGGATGATGCTCTGGTCTAGCAACTTCTGCATGATCTTGATGGCCGTGTCTCTGTCAGAAGCCTCCTTGTGCTCCATCAGCCAATCAATGATCTCCTTGGCCACAAAGCAGTTTGGGTAGGTCCGGAGATGGTGCCTCCTGTCCTTTATGACCTTACTCTCATGGAGTCGCAACCTGCAACACATCAGAAATACACAAACACGCTTGCTTAAATCAAAGTTATTATTTAGATCCAAAGCAGCCTCATATCTCACACCTCCTCAAAGTGTGTCAGAAGAAGAACAGAGAGGAACAGATGGGAAATTCAGTACCAGGCAATGAGCACAAGTCCCAGAAGAGCTTCAGTCGGCTGGACTGTCTGGACCTGGCCTTCATTTGTGTCAGAACTGGAACTGCATCAATTTTTGGTGGATCTTTCACGTATGAACTCAGTTCTAACAATCTACAAAGACTAGGACTGCCGAATTAAGAATTTTGATTAACCCTTAGAAAGTAATGAATCCGTATCGGAAGCACAAAAATAGTATATTGTCGTCATACAGCAAAACAGCTTCTCATATGGAAGTTCCCCTGGTTTGTGTTGATGCTCAAGCTGCCAGACGTCATGCTGAGCTTTGTCTGGTGTTCCTGTTTCATGTAAAACCAAAGTTATTGTATTGTGGCGAGCTGGCCCTTAACGGGTTAATTTGTGGGTTATGGTGTACATGTTGTACGTGATGTGTGTGGGGGGGTGATGAGAAGGTACAGCTCATCATCATTCTGGCGGGAGACTGAGTGTTTGGGGAGGGGCCACGAGGGTGGGCTCCTCAGACGGAGGAAGAAGAGCATGGGAGCAGGGTGGGTCTGTGTGCGCTGCTGCTCCTGTGTCTCTGAAGTCGAGGGGAGAACAGCCTAGGAGCAGGGTGAGCTGTGTGCGCCGCTGCTAAGGCTGCTGTGTGTTTGCTGTGTGGGTTGAGAAATAAAGTGAGAGAAAAAGAAGTTCCCTGCGTGTCGACTCACCTCCTTCCACTGCTCGTCACAGTATTTTAAAAAACATGTAAGTGGCAGTGGCGGTTCTACACCAAAATTACCAGGGGGGCCAAGGTGGGGCCAGTGTGTTTTATCAGGGCACAAATAATGGCAAAAAAGGTCAATATTTTTATTTTACATTTAACTTTTCATTTATTTTCATCTTTTTAAATCTCACCGTCATCATCTAACTGTAGTGAGGAGGAAAAATAGAGAGAAAAAATAAATTCACACACAGTGAATTTCAGAATCCCATAAAGTGTTTGCGTGTGCTCTGCAGTGTGCAGCGCTTTAAGCAGAACGTCTAGTTCCGTTCTCTGAGCCAGCGCATGTCACGATAAGAAATTGATATTGAAATAATTGTCTGTTCAGTGCAGGGGCCATAACAGGGGCCAGGAGCAATTCTACAGTATGGTCTCCAATGCACACAATTTTTATGAATCATTGACAGCCCCAAAACCGTGTGGAGTTTGGCGATCTTCTAATAGTTAAGTGTTTCAGAAGAAATATGAATGAGTGATGACTTATTCATGCAGTTAGCATCATGTTAACACTAACTAGTGCGATATAAGCTTCCGTTACTAGCCGCATGATTAGCCTCATAGCACTAGTGCCAGGACTCCAGAAGCAAACCTCTGACACCCACTGTTTCTTGGCTAATCACCTACATTTTGCAGAAAGGGAGTAAACAGGACATATTAGATCTTTGGGCAAGTTATAGCTTTAAGATTAGACAATGTAAACAGGTCAAGCGTAATTAGACTAGAAATCCAGAAATCCAGAAGCTCCACAAATGAAACTGCCCTCTAGGTCCAGTACAGTCAACTTTTATCTGTAGCCCAATTACTGGGTGCTGGACAGTCTTACCCTAATCCTACTTTCCTTTGAAAACCCTGGGACAGTCATTGGACGCCCTACAGTTTTTGACAGCCTCTTCACTTTTCTCCTATTAAGACATGATTAGCGCCAGGTGGAGAATTTTAACTTCAGACCATGTCGAGAGAAGCTAATTATTTTACTGTGCACCACATGATTTTCATCAGCAACCAGATAATAATCTTGCTTTATTTTTAGTTTTCAAAACAGTACATTCATATCCACCGCATGCTTCCTGCCTATTGCATTAGGCCACATTACATCTGACCCGACAGGTTTTCCGAGCCTGGCCTCACCCTGACTGGGATGAAAAGTGCAAACGTTTGGAATCGACAAGATAAAATCAGTTTGGCTAAAGACACGCGTGTCAAATTATTCATATCATTCATTTGTGGGAAATTTTACTGAATGAAGAATCATGTCCAGAATGATGTAAGGGTAAAAGAGAGCAGGGTCAAACACAACACAGGTCTAAGCAGAATGTGCTTTCCGTCACTCCCTTATACCTGTACAGTACCGTCATTGATGGATTTTCGCAGGAGCGATTGTGGCAGATTTTTCTACCATTGAAGCATGTTTTCAGTTTTGGGTTAGATAAACCCCCCACACCACCCTCACAGCCTGCATTTGCACAGCGCACTAAATCTCAAGATTCATCAGGAACGCCAGATAAACACCTCACAGGAAGAGCGAACCTGGCTACAATGCGGCCTCCTCACGAGGGGGTTAGTTCTGAAGCACTATTAAAAAACAGGTGCCCCTCATCATACGACATGGTTGAGTTCTGTAAAAGTGTAGAATATAGTACTTTTTATGTGTATATTTTATGTATCACTTTTGCATACAGCTGAACTCCTCAGTTTATTAAAGTAAATAAAAGTTGGAATTCATCCCCAAGTTATACTGTTCAGTGAATTCTGAATAATTTACAGAAGATAATGACTAATTCATACTGGACACTGAACAACTGATAGAGGATACTGAATCATTCAGAATAGATATGGAACAATTAATCACAGTCATTGGCCCATTCATTGCAGATACTGAAAATTTCAGTGGATATTGAATATTTATAACGGATACTGAATATATATAACGGATACTGAATATTTATAGCGGATACTGAATATGTATAGCAGATACTGAATATGCACAGTAGATACTGAAAATGTATAGCAGATACTGAATATGCACAGTAAATGCTGAATAAATATTGTGGATACTGAATATTTATAGTGGATACTGAATATTTGTAGTAGATACCGAGTATTTATAGTGGATACTAAATACGTATAGTGGATACTGAATATGCATAGCAGATACTGAACATGTATAGCGGATACTGAACATGTATAGCAGATACTGAATATGTATAGCAGATACTGAATATGTATAGCAGATACTGAATATGTATAGCAGATACTGAATATTTATAGTAGATCCTGAATATGTGTAGTGGATACTGAATATATGTAGTAGATACTGAATAATAATCATAGTGTATACCTGAAACACATCTGTACCTGACAGGACCTGGAGATGTTGCCTAAAGGGTTAATGTAATGAAACCTTCATCAGGAAGATGTTTGACCGTTCGATGATTGTAATGGATCATCTATAGTCCAAGCAAAGATTAACCACATATCTGCTAATGACGAATGTGGTCTATTTGATGGTTAAACTCATGCAAATCCACAAGCTCTGCTGCAAAATGATGGCTCTATAATCATTAACCCATAGAACACGAGTGTAATAATAAAACCCTCTACTGGGAATTTTAAAAAAGAGCATCACACACAAATTAACATAAGGGTGAACAGAAAAAACACAAGATCTCTGAACCCGGGAGAACTTTCAGGACAGTCTCCACCCACAAGTGGGTGGAGAAATTTCCACAGAGGGAGGGGCTCCAGAGAGTGGCTGAGCACTGGCACGGCGAGAGAAAGAACAACAAACAGCAAGCATGCAGGAGAACAAACACCGGTTCTAGACTATTTTACACCATTTATATTTACTGAAATCAGAGTTTACTGATACACTGAGTTCTGAGGGTAAAAACCGGTTCTAGACTGTTTTACACCGGTTATATTTACTGAAATCAGAGTTTACTGATACACTCTGAGATCTGAGGGTAAACACCAGTTCTAGACTGTTTTACACCAGTTATATTTACTGAAATCAGAGTTTACTGATACATTCTGAGTTCTGAGGATTAAACCAACGCGCTGGCTGCTGGCCATAACACACCCCTGCAGGTTCTGCTGTATGCCAGTTCACCTGACAGGAACATGGTCATCAGCACCAAAACACTCACAGAGCTGAACTTAAACGACTCCCGCAATGCCAGGCAGCAATGAAAGCCACTCAGAGTTATCTTTATGGCTTTATGGGTCAAGGCTGCGTCCTCGTCTGAAACATCATCAACACGACTATGACATGCATTACTCTCCTGCAGATACCAAAACACTTATAGTATACACAGAATTCTTCATAGTGGATACTGAATTACTGTGAATGAGTGACGCATTACTAACTGGATATTAAATAATTCATAGAAGATATTGAATAATTCACAGTGGATATTATAGAAATCATAATATACTGAATCATGTATTGCAGATGCTGAATTATTCATAGTAGATCATTATAATTATTGGTGGATATTGAATAAACCACAGAAGATAATGAGTAATACATAATACATACAACATAAATCATACTTAATATTAGATACTGAATCATACTGCTATGATTACTAACATACTAATAGTAAATACTGAACAATTCATAGCGGATGCTGAATAATACACAGAGTATATGAAAGAATTACTGAATAATAATTACCAAAGACTACCATCTAGTTCATAATATGTGATACATACTGAATAATTCAAAGTAGACACTATATCATAATAAATAGTACTCACTGAGTAACTCACTAATGAACAATTTCCAGCAGGTAATAAACATTCACTGAACAATTCATAGTTAAATAACAGCCCACCAATTAGCATCGTAACTCAAATCAGGAGGCGTTTTCACCAGTTAGTTCTAATAGGTGATCTCTAACATGTGGTTTATATGACTGTTATCTATAAACATGGGCTACACTATGTTTCACAGCTAAAACGGTGTGGAGAATATCGTCTGTAGCTCTGCCAGCTGCTGTAAATAGCAGGCTGGATGTGTGGAAGGTCGTGGAGATAGGGTTTTGGCTGAGTCTCCCTGTGAAAGCTGGCGGCTGAAACGAGGCCAGTGTCGAAACGCAAGGCCGATTGTGCAAGAGCTTCCCTCTCGCTGCTGCTGGAACCTGTGCGGGAGCTCGAGGGCTCTTTGTTCGGAGCTGCTCCGACACATGGGTGGATGTTCTCCTACCTCAGCTGCTCCCCAGTGACCAGGACCTCGGCCATGCGCTCCAGCTCTGCCGCCTTCTTCTGCATGCTGCTGATAACACCGTCCATCTAACGGAGGGGACACCAGAGAACATCCCATCAGCAAAAAAATCAATGAAAAAACACATTCATAAATGAATAAAAATCGCAGTCAACCAACAATGTTAACACCCACCCCACCTTCACTCAGTCAATCAACAGTTTTACCATCAACGCTGGTGTTGTGTCTCCCTCACACAATCACAGACTTAGTAATGGCTCATAATTAGACTTTCCCAGTCCACCTTAATTCTGCAACCAACCAATCAACCAATCAATCACTCAAGTAACCAATCAAATAGTCAATCAATACACCAATTTTATCAATCACATCATCACTGGTGCTGTAGTGTCTCTCGCACACAATAACAGACTAATAATGCTTCATAATTAGACTTTCACAGTCCACCTTAATTCTACAACCAACCAAACAATTAACCAATCAATCAGTCAATCAACACAACCGATTTAACAACATCACCACTGAAACTGAACAGATCTGGTGTTGCAGTGTCTCCCTCACACAACAATATTCTTTCCCATTCCACCTTTATTCTGCAAACAAACATTAAACAAGCCAATTAATCAATTAAGCAATCAATCAATTGAACAAATAATCAATTAAGCCATCAATCAGTTAATCAATAAAACAGTTTAACCAGCATCATTAACACTGGAACTGAACACATCTGGGTGGTGTTGCGGTGTCTCCCTCACATAACAGATTCAGCCGCCTGCTTATTTCTTCTTAAACCATAAACCCCACACCTTTAAAACCAAGGTGCAGGATTTAAGGTGGAACGGATCATTTCTGATCAAGTAAAAGAAGATACACAACCACCCAGATATGCTCAATGGCTTAAGGAGCAGGATTTAAGGTGGATTAAGGGAATTCCAATGCGGAGAAGTCGGTAAATCTATTACTGTGTGAGGAAGAGTCTACAGCACACATCCGTTTAAAGGTGGTTTTAGGATGTCCAGGATGTTCTCGGTTCTATTTGAGGCTGCAGGATTTAAGGTGGAACCCAGAAACGTAATGACTGGGACATTCCAAGAAGAAGCAAGCCACTGACTCTACTGACAGCTGAAGCTACGACACCATCCAGATGTGCTCCGTCTTTAATGTGGTTTAGAGGAACAGGATGTTCTCTTCTCCATCTAAGGCTGCTGGATTTAAGGTGCAAGAGGACAATTCCAGAGAGAAGCACACCTTTAGCTCCAGACTCGAGGACTGTTAGGCAGTTTAGGAGTTAAGTGGATGGTCAGAACACAAAACACCACTTTCTTTCAGAGGACTCTCTCTCCACGTGCCCTGGTTTTTAAATGGCACTGATCCAGAGACCAGCACTGAGCAGCTGACCCGTGTTTATGGTAATTATGTTCATTTACCTCGCTGATTGAGTCCCAGTCCCTCAGTCTGGTGCTAGACTCGCCCCATGGCTGCAGTCCCTCCCTCGGGCAGCTGGTCAAACGCTTTAAATGTGACAGGCGTGGACCTCAGCCTTTGTGCTCCATTGAGAAACCGGTGAACCTCCTTCAGCCACACTAGATCCACTCAGAGGGTCCACGGGATCCACGGGCTGGAGGTTCTCAGCAAACAACCCCGAAACAACTGCCCTGGACCAACAGATCCATCCCAGTTCAACCCAGTCACCCCAGCAGACTGTTTACTACCGCCCAGTCAGAGCACGCTGTCGACCCGCCCCACCCCCTCTCAAGGGGCGGGGCTTCGGGCTCACACACGGGCTACTGACGACTGGCAAAAACAACGGACTAAACACGAATAAACAAACAAACAAACAGCCAGTAATCACAGATTCACATCCACCCGAACAGAAAAAACGCCCTAAAGACTGTTTCCTGGCGTTTATATGTGAGATGATCGATTCTCAGGCTTGTAGACCTTGCAGATCTGTGGATTTATCTTCAGAAAGAGGAAACATCAAGAAATAAGAGAAAAGCAGAGAGAAAAGATACAAAATAATCGTTATAATAGATTAGAGTAATGAAAGCTTTGACAACTGCGACATCTAGTGGAGGACTAATGTAAAGAACAGGGCTGACGTAAACGCCATGAAAATATTTGGAGTGTGAAGAGTCATATTCAGGGTTTTCAAGCTTTCATTTATTAATACATGTATGATATCAGTTTGTAATAAGTTAATTCTACTACTACTTCTACTACTAATAGATCTTTCTGAACTTACAATAATGACATTATACAGTGTCTGTGTATTCAAATGCTATAAAAATACGCGTGTGTGTGTGTGCGTGCGTGCGTGCGTGCGTGCGTGTGTGTGTGTGTGCATGTATTTACTGTATGTCTATAAATGTATGTGTGTGGAAATACAGTGAAAGCAAAGTTTATGTGAACTCTTTGGAAGCATCTGCTGTTCTGCATGAACACCACAGGTCACATTTACTGATATACACAACGAGCTTAAACCAAAAACACACAAAAAATCTACCCTTTCATGTCTTTATGATTCAAATACATCAACGTTTACAGTGTTTGTGGAAACCTTTGGAATTAATAACTGGTTGACCCTCCTTTGGCTGCAGTAACCTCAACCAGGCACTTCCTGTAGCTGTGGATCAGACCTGCACATCGTTTGAACCCATTATTCCTGTCAGGACTGCTTTAGCAATGCCATATTCTTTGTTTGCATCTCTATTGGGTTTAGGTCTGGGCTCCAAAAGTGTCTTCAAGTCTTCTGAAACCATCGTGCAGCAATGTTTAGGGTTGTTTTCCTGCTTCATTCTGAGCTTCAATTGATGGACAGACACCCTCACATCCAGAAGAATTTTTATTATTAATTCTAGGCAAGGATTCAAATTTGTAATCGTGATTAATTGTGATTAATGTAATCATGATTTTCTGTGATTAATCGCGATGAACAACATACTTATACACAAAATTCAATAATGAATTGAAAAGCAGTGTATTGTGCACTTTTATTTTTAAAGTACTGTTGAATTAACACAATGGTAATAACATTTGGTTTAAACATTTTAAACAAATAAGGAGCTTTTTAACAGCAGTGTTCCCTTTAACACAGTTCAAATATTTCTGCAAATCTCAACTTAAACATTAATGTAATCAAATATAAAACCTAAGCTGTTTGCCACTACAGTGTGTTTAGGTTTTATCTAGTTTATACTCAGAGTCCAGAGCCATGATCAGAACATTATAACAGACTCTTTCTGAGCAACAGCAAGTTCACATTTATAAACCTGTTCTGAACAGGTTCCAGATGAAACTTTTTTTTTTTTTTTATCAGGAGCAGCAGAAACAACATGTGTTCAGTATAGAGTCCCTGTTAGAGTAAAGTGAAGTGATCCAGCACAACAAGTTTCAAAATAATAGTAATAAAATAACTGTGTAAATGCACAAACAAATAAATAAAAACATAAATAATGCATTAATGCGGTAATATACACTTGGGATTTTATCCTCTCCTCAGTGATTGCAAGCTGGCGTGCAGCAGGGTGTTTTATTTTAAAAGCAGTGGCTTCCTTTGTGGTGTCCTGCCATGGATTCCTTTCTTTTTTAATGTTTTACGTGCTGTAGACTCATGAACACAGATGTTAGGCAGTTCTAATGACCTCTTCAAGCCGTTCGCTCTCACTCAGGACAAGTCTTTGTTGTGCTCTTGGGATTATCTTGATGGGGCGCCCACTTCTAGGCATAGCAGCCACAATTGCAAATTCTTTCCATTTCTAGACAACTTGCCTTACAGTAGACTGGTGAATATCTTTGAGATGGCTTTGTAACCTTTTACAGCCTTGAGTAATTTAACAATTCATGCTCGCAGCCCTTCAGACAGCTGTTTTGTGTAAGGCACATCTCCCATCTGCATATGCTTTTAGCTCAAACTCAAACGTTTGTGTATTTTTTTTTATCAAAGCAACTCTAGGCCTCGTTTCAGAATGTGGACTCCAAGTGCGCCTTTTGCATTTTGAAGCTCTGCTTACAACCTGGTTATGAACCAACAGCACTAAATGCAAATGCTTGTAATTTTTCCCTCGGTCTTAAGATTTTGTTCAGGACTGTACATATATCTACTTCGATCGGTCTCTTCATCAAGAAATGTTTTTACATTTGTTTAATTATATAAAATATAACAACAGCAACAACAAAAACGAGAAACATATGTTAAAATAGTTCTTTAGTAAACAAAGATATCTAATAGACAAAAATAGTAACAACGACACCAATAAAAATACTAATATAATAAAATTAAACGTAATATAAAACGTTTACATTTGTTATTTGGTATACAGTGCCATCCGGTGGTCGGATTGTGTATCGCAGGTTCTGATTGGCTGGTGTTTCGCAGCGCAAGTTAGGATTGGCTGGTGAAATAAAAACCTAATTCTGATTGGTTGTGGAATGGCAGGTCTAGTTCTGATTGGGTCAGGCGCGTGTTTCCTGAGTGTTTGGCGGGAGAGTGGAGCTCCTTCCCCCGAGATGTCGTGTTTTGGTTCCGCTCTCTGTGCTGGGTTAGGGTGAGGATGGAGGTGGGGATAGAGATGAGAACTCTGGAGGAGGTGCAGGCCACGCTGCAGACGGCCAAGCTGAAGGAGGAGGACCTGCAGCCCGTGTCCCACTGCCTGGTGTTCGGAGAGAGCAGCTCCTCTGAGGAACACTGCTTGCTGGAGCTGGACCAGACGCTCTGCACTCTCATCGAGACTGGACACAGGTCACTGGGGTTCTTTTACTCGGGGCCGGAGTACACATATCCTCTGAACTTTCTTTCCACCTTCAGTCCTCCAGCAGCTCCGTTCTGGCCACATACACACACATACAAGTGTGCATACTTATATGCTAATATATGTGTTTAAATGTGCATATACACATGTACTTAAGAATGGTATTTATATCCATTCATATTTGTTTTATTTGATATTTATATATAAATTGTATTTGATGACATTTTTTCTCTCACCAGTCTCGTGATCCGAGGGGACAAAGATGAACATGCGGTTTTATGCAGCGAGGACAAAACGTATGACCTGAAAATCGCAGACACCTCCAACCTGCTGCTGTTTGTTGTGGGATGCAGCACTCCAGACCAGCTCGCGGACATCCCGGCGCATCATCCTCAACTGGTCCGAGCTGAGGTGGGGCTGAGGAATTTGGAAGCTGTACCTAAATATCAGTTCAGACCGTGTTGTCATCTCATTCAATTCATGCCACCAGTTACTTTACATTAATTTGGAGGATTGGACTGTTTTTACCTTGTGAACCAGAGTGAGACCAGTCTGGACTGGGTTTAAGTGAAGTGGAAGTGATCATTAGGTCATACGTGAATACACCACTGCACACAGTGTGAACAGCACGAAATTCAACCTCTGCATTTAACCCATTCACCAAGTGAAGCAGGGGGCAGCTACGAACACAGCGCCCGGGGAAAACATGAGAGACAGAATGAGACCAGTCTGGACTGGGTTTACCTTGAGAACCAGAGTGAGACCAGTCTGGACTGGGTTTACCTTGTGAGCCAGAATGTGACGAGTCTGGACTGGGTTTACCTCGTGATCCAGAATGAGACGAGTCTGGACTGGGTTTACCTTGAGACTCAGAATGAGACGAGTCTGGACTGAGTTTACCTTGAGACCCAGAATGAGACCAGTCTGGACTGGGTTTACCTTGAGACCCAGAATGAGACCAGTCTGGACTGGGTTTATCTTGTGTGTAGAGAGGGCAGAGCCAGACACTGTTCCTTGGAGGAGTGAAGGGAGCTATTAGGAACATATGACATATGAATGTCAGGATTAAGGTTGCTGGGTCCAGACCCAGATATCACTCAGTAGGTGAGAATTAGTGACAGCCATTGGTGGCCATTTTAGGTCAACAAGCAGTGTGGGGCATGCAACCTATTGGGCTAAATGAAAACCAGCATTCTGAATCAGCTGTGGGGGTCTCACCATGCAAGCTGGAAGATGCAGATCAGAGATCAAAGGACTGCAACCTTGCAAACTGAAAGATTAAAGGGCCCATATCATGAAACCTGTCCAAAGTCTACACAGAAACAAAGCAGCCAAACTTAACCTGTAGCAGCTCATTGCAGTTGGGTGGCCTAGTGGTTAAGGCATCCGCCCTGCAACCAGAAAGTCCGGGTTCGATCCCCAAGACCGCTAGGC
>JBBPCW010252485.1:0-13862 GCA_037974425.1 Phenacogrammus interruptus
TTTCCAGTCACTCAGGCTGTTGAGTCATTTCTATTTCTTGTCAACACTTTCAGCAAAGCTCAGGGCCCCTGAGCTTCATTCTCTCTGGGCTTCAGTGCTGCTGATCTTGGTCTGATTCTGTTGACTGGAATGAAATGCAAAAGCCATTCTTAGACATTATAAAGTAGATGGTACTGGTTCTAAAATGAGAGAGGCCCATTGGAAGCTATTCCAGGAGGTCTTGACATATACTGAAGTTTACGCTCACTCCCTCTCGGCTCACACCGTTAGCCTTGTGCTTAAGGACTGTGTGGGTGAACTAGTTTGGTTGAGTGCAGCAGAAGAATACGCAGTAATGCGGCGTATGATTGAGGGAGGTTTCCCTTTACTGTGGCTTAGTTGTGCTTTTATGATTTTACAACTGTGTTAGGATTGGTGAGTAACTCAGGCTGGTGTGTGTTTCGACTGTCACCAAAATTCAGGTTACATCACTGTCGATCTCACAGACCCCCTGTAAATGTGCTCAAATCTTGTTAAAGTGGCAGCTGTCAAAGGGTGAGGTATATTTCAGTCAGCAAGTAAAATATCTGTTCTTCGTGTTGATGTGTTGGAAGCAGGAACAATAGTATATTGTAAGGATTTGAGTGACTTGAACAAGGGCCAGATTATAATGGCTACATGACTGGACAACATCTCCAACACAACACAAACCAAAAGTGGTCCTAGAATGGACCACTGGTAATCCACTGGCAGGGTCATTGATGGTCAAGACTCAATGAAGGTTAGCCTGTGTGGTCTGATGTTACAAAAAAGCTACTGCAACACAAACTGCTGGAAAGGTTCATGCAGGCTATGATAGAAAGATGTCAGAACACATTGTACACAATGTAAGGACAGAGTGTTCATTCATTTTTGCCAATCACTTTATCAGTGATGAGTCTTGTGTAACAGTATGCCTGGGCCATGCATTAACGCTCATTTTCATTTCTGTTATTGCTTTTAAAATTATTGCATCATGGTTTGTTCATTGTCTCTATGTAAAGGCATTTATATCAGTAGGTTTCTTACATATACCTATAAATGGTCTTCAGAACTGATTGTACCTTTAGTAAACTTTACATTTGTCCATCTATTCAGACTACAGCAGGATAGCCCCGCCCCCATGTTTTGTTTTTTTTTTTTTTAGCACAGGCTGGATTTGGAATAAGGCAGAATACAGGACAGCCTGTCAGATCAGAGGGCATTTATATGTATCACTATTAAAGACGCAGTAGCAGCCTGTTTCCTTGGAGGTAAAAATGAGAGGTGAAATGCAACCACATAAATAAAGATTACTTTTGAGCTAATATTGTTTTTTATGGTCTTCACGTCTACAAAAGAGAGTTTGCTCTGGATTGGTGAAGTAATATAATTTACTTCAGAAACTGTTCCTTTAGTCAACATGCACAAGAGTACATCAAGAAATATTTTTTTATTATAAATTACGATCATCTCTCACCCTCAGTCTCTCTCCTCCAGGCCTTGTGCATTAACGTGCAGTCTAACGATGTGTGCGAGACTCTGGCTCTGGTGTTTTGTGGCGCAAATGTGAACTGTGACACAGGCTTCCCCGACCTCCCCTCTCCCATCGCCCTAGCAACACACCACAGCCAGCACCTGCAGGTGGAGTTCCTAATGCAGAACCGCAACACAGGTCAGTACAGTCTAACATGTATTTACTGCTCAAACTTTTCTCACTATATCCAGCATGTATACCACATACAACAATGTGTGTCTCTGTCACATTCTGGGCTGTTATTATATGTTGGTATTCTATAGCAATGTTTTAATTTATTAATGTATTTATTTTTATTGTTGTTGTTTTGGTGCTGTTGTGTTTTATTTATTATTATTATTATTATTATTATTATTATTATTATTACACTGGGTAACTAATTTTTATGAAAGGTCTGTTTCATTGCAATTTTTGATGTTTCAGAAAAGTTTTGCCCACTGATTCACAAAATCACATCCATTTTTTCTTACCCTCAATGATTCTAGAGATAAACAGAGTTGGCAACCCTGTTATCTACAAACTAACAACATATTAATATACTAAAAGTTATAAGTATAACAAAAGACCATGTCAGCCGAGCCGCCATGTTTAGTTTTTTCTAAAAATGATGTTTTTAAATAAAAAAGTTACCACTGAAATCAGCTACTGAATGTAATTAAACAATTTTTTGTTGCCTGGTGTTATTTGTTTGTTTCCTTTTCTGTATTTATAGTAATATTTGTTTACTGTAAGTTTGTAAGTTTAAAGCAACTTTATGAAGAAGACCACACAACACTAAAGTGACTATAAAACAGAAGTAGTTCATTAACGGAGCACCAGATATAGTGCCACTGCAGCTTAGTGATAAACTAAGTAGTAATAGTAACCACCTTTGCAAAGCCCACCATGATGTAGCAAGGAAAGATTAGAACAGGAGCTGCCAAGCTTACAGTCACACACCTAGGAGACAGCTGCTTATATCAACTCGCTCAGCATCTTCTGTGTTAAAGAGAAGCTGCCAGTACAGTTTACTTGGATACACAGCTAAACTAACAAAGCACAAAACACGCCATGCTAGCCGGAGGCATGACGGTGAACAGACACTCAGGCTGCATCCGAAATCGCATACTACTTGAGTAGGTACTACACTTAAATTAGAACGTACTGCTCTACCATTAAAACAGTACGTTCTATACAGTATGAATGAGGGCAGTATGAATGGAATTCAGAGGTACTACATCCGCTGTGTAGATGTTGTCACGTGTCGTGTGTCGTCAAAACAGCGCGTTATCTTTTACCTTTTCAGAGGGCATTTTCTCACAAGTGTAATTTAACCAAAATGAACGTGTAATTTAACGTTCTCTTTAAGGTACTTACACTTGAAAAGTGTCTTTGTTTTCCGCCATTTTTCGAATCTGCCATCGCTTCTTCCGCTGCCTTATGGGATAATGCAGTGCCCATCGAATGCCTACTACAGAATTTGGCTGGAAGCAGTCGGTCATCCGGGTACTTCTCACCTACTTTTTATCGGAAACTATGAATTCGGACACACTACTCGCCTCGCATACTGTTTTCGCATACTATATAGTAGGGAAGTATGCGATTTCGGACGCAGCCTCAGTCTGAGTATAAGTGGAGAGGGGAGAAATGCAGAACAGGTGATACTGATCAGGTAAGTTTGAAAATTGGGAGGTGCCAGGCTAAGTGACTCACATGGCCAAAGACGTGGCACCTGAGATGTGGCTGTGACAACTACCTAAAAATATAAACTTTTGGTCTTGATTTTCAGAACTGATGTTCTAAAGTAGTGGATAAGTACTACTACAGAACTACTACTGTAGATTTAACTTTTTGTTACTCAACATGTAACAATTGCAGTATGAGAATAAAGGCTTTACCATTCATATCTGCAGAGATCCCAAGATCAGAGGCGAAGCTTGCCGTCCACACAGAGCACTACATGGCCCCACCTTCCATTACACACAATGGCTTCCTCTTTAAGACTGCCTCAATGGCCCGTCCAATCACAGAGCGGAAGAACAAAGAAGGTGAGCCAATTCGAATCACGGTCATTTGCCCCTCCCAGAGGATATTCCTAATCAGGTTAAACCATCAAAACTGTAGCATGTAAGAGGATTGTATGTATATTTTATGTTGTATGTAAGTATGAAATGAGACTGCTTTATCACTTCCTGTATATGTCCTTCAGCATTGCTTGCATTCTTAGTAAATATTTGTCTTGTGTTTTTATGTACAGTAATCCCCTTTTTGCAGGGGTTGCATTCTAAGAGCCACTTTTAATTTAAATTCCCCACCGAGATATGCAACTCAGAAGGTTGCTGTACAAAAGTATTGGGATAACGCAGCGAGGTGAACGGTTTTCGGGGGAATAACCCATGATATAAAAATACAAATGAGGGCTCGTTGGAAAGGTCTCCTGGACTGCACCGCGGAAACATTGCGCTAGGAGCGTGGAGGCTCAACCCTGTTGTGGAATTTGAAAAAAGTGCTTCCAGGTCGGCTACAGCCTGCCCTGAGTCCCCTTGTGTGAAAACATCCAGAAAAATATATAATTATTGTCACAAAAAAGCAACAAAAAAAAAAAGGCGGAGGATATTTGCAGTTTCCGTGTTATTGTGTGGATTTCCGCATAAAACTGAGTTCGGTTCTCAAAAGAAATACACGTGACTGAATCCGCAACTCCTGATCCATGTAAAACTGATGGATTACTGTGTTTATTTTTTTGCATACAGCCATTGAGCAGATTAGCCCCTTCCATTTGCATGAAAGTTTTTTTTTTACCATACGATACAAGAATATACACCATGAGGCCATTACATTAAAACCTGCTAAATATTGTGTAGCCCCCCTTATGCTGCCAAAACAGCTCTGTGCTGATGAGAACTGGACTCAATAAACCTATAAAGGTGTATTCTGGCACCAAGATGGTGGCAGCAGATCTTCCAGTCTATTGCACAACTGTGAGCCTCCAACTGCATGTGGATTGCTGCTCTATGCCTTGTCTTCATATTTTAATGTTTTTATTAGTAAGCTGTACCGTCTCTAACCATGAAGTCGAGAGAGGTATTACTACATAGTAGGGCTGTAACGGTACATGTATTTGTACCAAACAGTCACGGTAGATGGGTCATGGTTCGGTATATGATGTCTTTCGGAGAATACACGGTACGACCGAGAAGACGTGATTGAAGTAATACAGAATCACAGAGGGACCAAAAAGCGCAAGTAAATCATAAACCTGGGTCGGAGTGTGGTGCAATAGTGCCACCTCCTGGCCTAACACTTACACATACATGAAAATATAAGCAAGAGTGTGTGCTACCCTTTGCTCCCCATGTCCCCAATGAGCCTCGGGTTCCCATGACCCTGTCACCAGTTCACTGTTTGTGCTTGGACCATGCTTTTTCGGAGAGGCTGTGACTCAGATGTCTATTTATCACAGTTTGGCCTTCATCAAAGTGGCTCAGATTTTTGCACTTGCACTTTTTCTTCCAAAGCATCAATTTCCAGAACTGACTGTTTACTTGCTGCCTAATTTATCCCACCACTTGACAGGTGTCACTATAACAAGATGCTATTCACTTTACCTGTCAGTGGTTTTAGGGTTGTGGCTGATCTGTGTATTTTCAGTTGTCATTAAAAACTGACATAAGACTACATGAACATTTCTAAAGGCTTATTTCAAGGCTTATGTGTTCATCATAAAGACTGCGTTAATACGTTTTGATTTTACCTCTGCATCAAAAACTGATATATTGTGTAAGCCGCTTTGGCTGGAAAATAAATGGATTTTTCTCTCTTTTAGAGTTCAGCAGGCGCTGGTGTGTGCTAAATGATGGCCACTTTAATTACTACGAGAGTGATAAGAACGCCACCCCCAATGGAGGTCTGAAGATGAAAGAAATCGTCTGCCTGGCTATCAGTCCTCCAGAGACACACGGGTAATGTCACCTACATTAACCTTTTCCTTGGGGTCTCTCAGTAAACTGTAACCTAAGGAAGAAGTGAAGATTGTGCAAAAAGAGTCTTCCTGGGGGAACTTAAATGACCTAAAGTTGTATGATTAATTGAGAAATAATATTTGTGGAAATAAACCCTTGAAAATATCTTGTTTGTTGACATCTGCTGTGGTAGATTGATCAGTTAGGTCAGTGTTGGTACACTATTAGGTCTAATATTGATAATGGGGTCAACTGGGGTGAATTTGGTCATTCAGATTAGATCAATTGATGGATTAAACATTTTGGTGGACTGTTTAAATATAAAAAGCCAGCTTTTTATTAGATCATTGTGGTGTGTTAGGTCAGTTGCGATGTGTTAGGTTAGTCATAGCAGATTAGGCCAGTCATGGATTTGGTCGGTAGTGGTGGATTAGGTCAGTTGTGGCAGATTAGGTCACTTATAGTTGATTACATCAATCATGGAGAATTAGATCATTTGAAGTGTATTAGTTCATGGTGGAGTTGTGTGATCTCTGAATTCCTCTCTGTCTCTCAATGATTTTTCCCTCAGCTATGATCACTCATTTGAGATCTACTCTGATGCGGAGCGTCTCTACCTCTTTGGCACCGACAATCCAGAGACCATGAGGGCGTGGGTTAAATCCATCGCGAAGGTAACTGGCAGTGAGATGAGTGTCCCACTCAAATCTTTCACATGTTTAAAACTCTGTTGGGGCCAAAATAGTTTCAGTGTGGGCATTTAACAAAAAAAGATGAATTATTCAATTTTGTTTGTTGAAAATGGTTACGTTTTACCACCATAAGGTAAATTATCCGATATCTCCAGCTATACAAAGTGCTCTCAGCCCTGACCACTTTTCAACTGCAGCACAACTCTTGGTGGCCAATTAGAATAGAGCTTATTTGCATGCATCAATCAAAGTAACAGTTTTTCAGACATTTGTCCCAAAACTCTTCCACTTTTTCTTTTTCCACCACCCTGTCTTTCTTTTTGCCCTCCCTCTCCTCCAGTCCTTCATCCCTGCATGCGCGGAGGACCTGCTGCAGAAGGATTTTGCGCGGATTGGCCGGTTGCGCTACAAAGACCCACTGAACCTGGAGAGCTCCAGGGTAGGCTGGTTCTGCCTGGTGGCCTCCACCCTGCATGTGTGCCTAGAGGATGGCCACGGGCAGGAAACCATCCACCTACAGAAACTCCTAGAACTATGTGAGCCCAAACAGAGAGAGTTTATTTCTCTTCTTTACACTCAGCCAGTCTTATCTCTTTACTCTGATTCATGAGCTTTGATACCTTTAATCTCCTGTCCTCTGCTTGTCTGTCTCATCTTGGCTTTTTTCAGACTTTAATACTTTATGGGTGCCATTAAGGATAACAAATCACCTCCATTGATCAAATGGGATATCACTGCATATGTGCTGACATGCTGCATGTTGCACATCACAGACAGGGGCAGAGCTCTTATTGCACTCTTAAAAACCTCTTTTGTCCAACTTCACAACTTAACTATGTTTCACCTTAACTCTGGTGGGAAGAACCAGAGATTATAGGCTACAACTCTAAAAACTTCAGCATCTGTTTTCATTCACCACCACTGTGAAAGATTTTGACGCAGTAAGCTTCTCAGGAAGGAAGCATTTCAGGTCTAACCACTTTGAATGACATTGTTTAAATCTTAACCACTGCAGGAATTGGACTAATCTGCACTATTCCAAAGTCCAATTGACAAAGAATGTCCATGTACAGATTTTGATCAAAGTAATTCCAGTAGTTCTGTTCAGAGCCCATTAGTTTCTGCTTTTATTCCAAAACCTGATACATCATAAAGTAGGGGTTCCCTTTTTTATGGACATTTCTGACCCTTCCGGTGGGCTCATTTAATTGCTTTTGTTGTTTCTTTTGTTGTTTTCTTTCTGTCTGTTCTGTCTTTCTGTCTGTCTGTCTGTCTGTCTTTCTGTCTGTTCTGTCTGTCTTTCTGTCTGTCTGTCTTTCTGTCTGTGTCTGTCTGTTTGTCTGTCTGTCTGTCTGTCTGTCTGTCTGTCTTTCTTTATGTCTGTCTGTCTTTCTTTATATCTTTCTTTATGTTTGTCTGTCTGTCTGTCGCTCTTTCTTTCTTTCTCTCTTTCTTTCTTTCTTTCACAAGTGCAAAAAATGTAAGAACAACACGAGAAATGGGCTTTTAAATACTGCTGTTTACATACATGCTTTCTGTTAGTTGTGTTAGGAGGTTGTGGAGAAGAGTATGACTATGAAAGAGTAAATTCTTATTATTTGAATAGCTGGCATGACTGAAATACCGTCTCCAAGGTTGCCATCTCAACCAAAATAAATGAATTGAAATGATTTAAAATAAATCCACCATTTGGAGGGAATTTTCCCAGTCCAATTCAGCCCAATTCCAGTTATACTTATGTTTCATTTTTTCCATTTTTAATACTTTTATGATTATGTGCGTCTACACTTTAAACTGGTACTGCATATTGACTTCTGTGGGTAAGTGTGTATACACATATAGGGAGAGGGAGTAGCACATAAGAAGGCCAAGAAATCAGAAGAAAGATCTCAAGTCGACTGGTAGAACTGATGATTGATAGCGCAAAGGAAGGATGTGGAGGAGAGAAAGAGGGATTTGAGAAAATGGGTGGAGGACAGGAAAGAGGGCCCAGTAACCCAGTAATCAGCAGTTAATTAGAAACAATAAATTTAGAATTATTTTCTTTCCACAAGAATGACCTTTGTGTCGAAATGGCAGGAGGGAGGGAAAAAAAGACACTAGCAGTCCAAGGCTGTATTCACTGCTGTGTAATGATCATCAACACAGTCTGAACCTGCTGCTGTAATTCATTCAGTTGTTTTATTGATATTTTTGGGAAACATTGAGGTGAAATATGACATTGTTCTCCCCCCACCCCCAAACAGCAAGGGATAATGAAGTTCTGGTGCTGGTCGAACGGGGCAGGTGAGTGGAAACTCATTCCACCCAGCAAAAAGTACAGATGAAAGAATGCATAAGCATGGATTCATCAGTTATCTCTGTCTATCTATTTGCCCCCTTGCTGTATAGGACCCTGTATATCGAGGGGGAGAGGAAGTTGGATTTTCACGGCTGGGCGACAGCAATCGAGAGGGCTGCTGGGAGTTCTGGAGATACGCTGAGTCAGCAGCAGCTCACCGAGGCCGACATCCCGGTTATAGTGGAGCGATGCATTCACTACATAACACAATACGGTAAAGCAGCCTTCTCTTTTTATTTCCATTTCTTATTCTGTACCAGTTTTCACAAGATGGTTTCTTTTTTTTTTTAACCAAAATGTGACCAGTTTAGGATTTTTTTGCCATATTGTGCAGCTGTGACCACACAAGGAGGTCTGTGTTGACCAATGTTGTCAGTCTGATTGCTGCTGCTGGTTTCATAGACTGGCAAATGTTTTATTTCTGCATAATGTGCAATCAATAATGTATCAACCAGTAAATAGGAAAATATTTGGACAAAGCATAAATATTTAGGCATCACTATGTCTTGCATTTAACAGTTTCCAAATGAATAATGATATTATTATTATTATTATTATTATTATTATTATTATTATTATGTAATTATGTTTTATATTGTTGCTGTTGTTGATAATAATAATAGTAATAACAATTAATCTATTATAGCATGTTTACAACAAGATGATAAACTACTGTGCAAAACATTAAGAAAATACAAAAGAACATGTACATTAATAAATAATAAAACTATTTTGAGGAGAATGAAAGACATTTTTTATGTGGAGAAATCCAGAGATTCTTGTGGCTGTGAAGGGTCAACAGCAGCAGGGAACCTTTTTACCATGGTACATTTGTGATAAAACTGACAAACAGTTCAACAAAAGTCTCAGAAAAGACAACATTGAGCTTCGTGATTTACTTCCCAGGGGGAAAGATAAGTGTCTGCTTTCAGGCACTGTAAGGATTTATATCGAAACAAACTGGATTTATGCAGCGTCAAAGATAAGGACTGATAACAGCAAAGGCATGAGGAAGTTGGAGTTTGGGGAAATTGACTCTTGCGAATTGCTGGATTTTTCATTACATTCAGTGCATTATAGGACAGCAAGAAGCAAATCGTGGGTTCCACATAGCAGACTGGTATTTGTTTCCCTGACTGGGCAGGAACATCACCAAACAGAGTCCATGGGCATGACTCATAACAGTCCAAACATAAACTGGTTGTGGATTCTTGCTCCATGGAGGCTCAAGGGAAGAGCTGGCACCTTCCACTTTGCTTTTGCTTTTGTTAGTTTGCTGCTCATTGATTGAACTGCAGGTTTCTAATGGGCACTGTTGGGCATATTCTTGTGAAAGTGATGGAGCTATCATATCAGGACACGTTAAAAGCCATATTTGAAGGAGCGTGCTCCTGAGCAGTATACAACATGCAGTATATAAGGCTTAAGGTTAAATAAGGCAAGTGTGTTAATGGTGTTAACACCTTAGTTGTTACATTTAAGTATCTATGTAAAATTAGTCAAATATATAACAAAAAGATCTTCTACCAATCCCACACACACTCACAGCTGGTGTGTTTTGGGGCTGCTGGTGGCCTAGTCATTAGGATGAGCATTAGGATGAGCAAGGTACCATCCCCACACACTGCTCCCCATGCACGGTGTTCCTGGCTGCCCACTGCTTCACTTGGTGAAAGGGTTAAATACATTTACTTGGTAAGTGGGTTAAATAAATGAAGAATTTCATGCTGTTCACACTCTGTGCTGTGGTGTGTTCACGTATGACAGAATGTTCACTTTACACTTTTTCACACACGCTGCCTTGATGCCACTGTATAGATTGAGTGGATGGGTTTATTTGTTCAAATGGCGTGTGTGTGCGTGCGTGCGTGCGTGCGTGCGTGCGTGCGTGCGTGCGTGCGCGCGCGCGAGCGAGAGAGAGAGAGAGAGAGAGAGAGAGAGAGAGAGAGGCCTTTATTAGATGTCTGTAACTGGGCTCATGTGACTGCTGTCACAAGCTGACATAACAACTGGTAAAATGCACACATTTGTCTATTCTCCATCTGTGGATGATTATTTTTCTCCACCCCTCTCTATCTGTCTCTCTCTCTCCATTTCTCTCCCCCTCTACCTTTCATTCTCTCCCTTTCTCTTTTTATCTCTGTCAATTTTATTCTCTCTTCCTCTCTCTCTCTCTCTTTACTCTCCCTTTGCTCTCTAGGTGTTTAGACAAACAAAGAAAACACAAGAAAAGCACAACACATTCTGTTTTCTCTATTCAGTGACACCAATAGGCCTATCAAAGTAACAGATATAAGTTTTCCCTTCCCTTAAAACGGTAAAATAAATCAATAATTTCGGTGCATCCCTAGTTTTAACTGTTTTGTCATTTCACTGATACGCAAACTGCTGTATCAGTGCATGGTCACCAGTAAAGCACGCAGACTCTCTGTTTTGTACAGATAACTCCTTGGTATCTTACTTGCCCCAGATCTTTTGACATTCCCCAGCTTTTTGTCCACTGTCAGTTCATGCCTCAACTTGGAAGGGTGCAAGTCTGGTGATATTACCTTCATTGTTCAGAGTCTTGAAAGTGTGGTTCGCTGCATCTGTCCATAGAAAATTTAGATCAGCAGATGCTCTTAGAAGAGCACATAGACAGTGTTTCCATGAAGTAAAATCCAAGAAACAGTATCCTGAGGTAGAGGAGCCTGGTTAATGGCCTCTACATGCTCCATATTCAGGCTGCGAATCCTCTTTTGAAATTGAATGTGCTCGACATTGTAGTAATGCCTGATTAAGCTTATACTCGGCTTCATACTCCGCTTCAGTCCGGCTGCATTAATATGATGCAGAACTGCCCTAAGGTTGCTATCATGGGCTGCCTGTGTTTGCCCTTACACAATGAAATCATCCTAATAAGCCTGTTCTCCAGGGAGGACGTCTTGTAGGACTTCATCTTTTGAAAGCCAGGGGCTGCTGAAGCTAATGCTGTAGTACTGCCATTGCACATAAACAGCCCAGCACCGAAATGGATTGTTTAGAATATGTGAGCTATTTTACAGTCAGGCTACAGAACAAATAGCTTTCAGATAGTGTGGACACTGAGAAGTCAGTGTCTACTTTAAGCTGAACTGCATGCAAATTCCTTCTCTGCAACAATTGAAACACACCACAGCACACAGTGTGAACAGCATGAAATTCAACCTCTGCATTTAACCCATTCACCAAGTGAAGTAGGGGGCTGTGTGTGGGGACGGTACCTTGCTCAGGGGACCTCAGGGTACCTAGCGGTCTAGGGAATTGAACCCACGTAGTCCCACTTGGCTACCAGCTGCCCCTGTAAAATGTTTTGGTTTTTTTTAGTATTGGTACTATGAGGGGTCTTCTAAAGTTTTGGTATTACCATTTCCTTTACTTCTCTGTGAACATACCCTCAAAAAGTGTCCCACAATTCCACAGTTTGTATTGACCATTGGGTAGGACTGTAAACTTTGAAGGTAAAATGTTGTTGCAGTGCACTAACTGGTGAACCGCATTCTCACGTTCTGTCCTCCAGCCATTGTTTCCCTGAAGCAGCTATAACCTTGAGAAACTCCCAAACATTCCCAAACATTTATAGCCACATAGGAAAGACGGTACTTGGCTTGCCAAAGCATGATAGGAGTGGCGCAGGGCAAGGCATGGACATAGCCAGCCCCATCGCCAGTTGTTACGTTTTTAACTTGTAAACAAACAAAGAAAAGGCAAGAATCATGCAACAGATTGATGTGTCTCTTCTCTCCTTTTTTTCTTTCATTGTGTCACCTTCAATCTAAAAACAGATCAAAGAAACAAACACACATACACAGGTGTCTCTGTTTCTCTTTCTCTTCTTATTTTCTGTCATTTATGTTTATACAGGCTTATTTTCAAATACACACGTCCATATTTATATTTCTCAATGTTTTATAGTGTACTTTTATACTGTACTGTTGTAGTTTTTATTGTATTGTTTTAAATTTTTGCTGCTCTTACCTTTGTACTCTCTACTTTCTGCTATGACAATGCAAATTCTTATCTTAAATCATTACTCAGCTGCTAGCCTAGTCGTTCGGTTGAGAGTTCAGATCACACAAGCTGTGTTCCTGGCTTCACTTGGTGACTGGCTTAAACACAAAGAAATATTTTATGTTGTTCTCACTTTGTGCTGTTGTGTGTACACGTATGGACACCTTACACTTAATACATACACTTTAAACTATGTGGAGTTGGCCGGTAATCTGTAAAAGACTTAGCTTAAGTGGTTTCTGGCACTAAATAACACTTTGTCAACCTGATAATAATCAAACTTAAGACTAATCACTTGTGTCTGTGTGTCTTACAGGACTGACGTCTGAGGGTATCTACCGTAAGAGTGGAGTGAACAGTAAGATTTCTGCCCTGCTGGAGGCATTCAGGCGAGACGCTCGCTCAGTGTGGCTGAAGGAGGCAGAGCAACAGGTAGATGATGTCTCCAACGTTCTGAAGAGGTTCTTCAGGGACATCGAGGAGGGCTTGTTTGGCCAGCAAGCACACAACTGGCTCAGCACTACAGGTAACATACTTACAATGTGGTATGCAGTGGTATTCAGCACCATCGGCATACTGATCATTTCAGTGGTGGCTCAATATATTTTACAGAGTATTGTATATCTGTCTGTTCAGCCTAAAGCAGTTTTGATATGCCTGTAAGAATGAAGCTTTACTTTTTAAATGAGGCACAATATAATGCAGAAAGTCTCAACAGAGTTCAGTTATATATAGCTTTTTCTGATCAATATTGACAAGTGGACCCTGACCTGTGAGTACTGAATCTAAATGTAATAAATATTAACATTAAAATGAATAATAACTGAGACATTTAAGTGTCATGTTCTCCAGAGTGGACATGAATGCTATGACTTGAGTTTATCATGCTTGTACATCTGGGTGTGTTCACACATTGACTGATTGTGTCTTACTGTATATCGTGTGTGTTCGTTTAGCTGTTTCGGACGAAAGCAGGAGGGTCTCTCAGTATCAGTTGCTTTTCGACAGCATGACTAAAGTCAACAAAGCCACACTACGCACCCTGGTTAATCACTTATACTGGTGAGACACACACACTTACACTCACCCGCACACACACATCGTGGTACATTTAGATGGACTTTGTAGTACTGTGTGAACATGCACTTCCTCTTTTTTAGAACAGTTCTTCCCCATTTTAAAGTGTCAGCACAGTTTAACTCTTTGGTTGCTGTATATGCATGCTGATGTGTGTTTTTGTGTTTGTAATTTGGTGTGTGTGTGTGTGTGTGTGTGTGTGTGTGTGTGTGTGTGTGTGTGTGTGTGTGTGTGTGTGTGTGTGTGTG
>JBBPCW010252500.1:0-13860 GCA_037974425.1 Phenacogrammus interruptus
CTGAACTGTTTGAAATTCAATTAAATAAAGCTTGAAACATTGGGGTGTTCTAAAACTTTTGACCGGTAGTGTATATTGCATTCACCTTCATGTAACACTAGAAAAGCTCTAGTTAGTCTGTTTTATATTTTAACCACATTTTAAAAAGAGAACATAAACTTTATAAAGACAATTTAATGTAAATATTCATCAGATCAATTTATGGGATTGTAAAATGTCTATATTTTACTATTATTTTTATTATTTTTCTTGTGGCAAAACACCATCTCACTTCACTACTATGTCAAGAACAAAGCACACTGCCCACAAATCCTCTGCTGATAAGGCGCCCAGGAAGCAGCTGGCCACGAAGGCAACCGGTGGCGTGATGAAACCTCTCAGGCGGTGCACCGTGGCTTTGAGAGAGATCCGTCGTTACCAAAAATCGGAGCTGCTGATCTGCAAGCTACCCTCAGGATTTCAAGACCGACCTCCGCTTCCAGAGCTCCGGCGTCACAGCCCTGCAGGAAGCCAACGAGATCTGATCAGGGACATGAACCTGTGCACCATCCACACCAAGACAGCCATCATCATGCCTAAAGATTTTCAGCTGGCCCACCGTATCCGTGGAGAGTGTACTTACACTAACTGTTCTTAAGGTCCCCAATGTGGCACGCCCTCCCTGAACATCTGAGAATAACACAAGTATTATAAACTCTTTTTAATTTAATTTATCAATTCTTTAATTTTTTATTTCTGGATAACTTCTGGAAAGTGACCTTGAGAGTTGTGAAAGGTGCTTATAAATATAATCTATTATTATTATTATTATTATTATTATTATTATTATTATTATTATTATTATTATTATTATTATTATTTTTATTAAGTCAGCCTAGCCTGCATAGTATAGACCCAGCTCCCAACACAACTTTGTGAATAGATTAACGGCAATTTTTTTAATCGCCTGTTAAGAGTCTCAAGTTAACGCAGCACGTTAACGCCAATAACGGCCGCCACTAGTAAAAACACACCGACAGAGCACCTGCGAAATTACTAAAATGTCTACTTTTTTAGTGTAAACCCTAAAAATGCCGCCAAATACGCTCCCATAATTTAATTAGAAAATATTTCAAATAAATGGTTATTTAAAGAAAAGACAAACACAAGACACTTTTAATGTAACAAAATTAGAGCTTTATTAAGTGTACAATGTACAATTAATTTACAAATCTGTACATGAAAAGAATAATAAATATATTTACATGCTTTGTCGATAAAATATAGGTACAACACGTAGAACAAGGATATTGACAGGCAGAACAGCTTCCATGACATCCTCGCCCCATGTGGCATCGTGCCTGCACAGACGCTGCTGCAACAGGGTTGGATGTGCCATATTAACTCACCTCAGCAAGTCAGGCCTTTAAACCCCATCAGTTCCTCGCTTTCATAACATTAACATGTGTACATTTAAGGAGTTTACTTTAAAATGGAAGTTGCTTATTATAAATAACTGAAAATCTAGAGTTCGATATTCAGTAAATATTATTATGTGGCATTTAATACATCTTTGCCCAGGATTTCTAGCCATGACCACTTTCAGTGTCCTGGGACAGTCTATCAGTTCTGTGAGGTGTTAAAGCCATGAAACCCAAGCCATGAAACCTGAGACCCCTGTGGCCACTGGGTAGGCCACATCTGACATTTTCACCTCCAGAGCATCACTGCTCTTTTAGCTTTATTACCCGCATGGCGCTGAAGCTGTGTTTACCATGGTCTCCACAAGTTCTGTTGCTGGTTCTGAAACAAGGTCCTCCTCAGAGTCCTATGGGTAGGGCAAGAAGCGATGGTTGGAACAACTGGTCGAAGGGGCGTCGGGGATGCAGTCTTGGCCATATGCTGGTGTGCCGTTACTACAGAAACTGCTGGAGTGGACGTGGCAAAAGATGAGGAGGATGAACAAGAATCAGAAGATAGAGGAGACACAGACGGAGGGAAGGGGAAGTGGCAGGGGACAGAGAGGTACGTGGGCGACATGGAGAAGGGTGGAGAGTTGCTGGAGTAGCAGGGGGATGGGGGAGGAGAGAGAGAATAGGGAGGAGAAGGGTAGGGATGTGACAGGGCTTGTCCTGGAGCATGTGGATGGTGGAGGACGAAGGACTGGGGATATACTTGGTGGCTGTTGGTGTAAGAGAAAGGCTCTGACGTTCCAGAGGCCCAGGGATGGCCAGGGATGCGGGTTGAATGTAAATCCAGGTGATGCCGGAGGCCCTGGATGAAGCTTTCCCTCTGGGCTGGTTCTGCACACTCAATGAAGCTGGCCAGGCGTGAGATGCACTCCCGAAAACCCGCAGTGTAGAGCGGGCTGCTGGCCTTGAATTTTGCCTGGTCATGCAGGGAGATGCGAGGCAGGCAGGGTTTCCCTGCCGTCAGTGCAGGGGCTACAGTGTCAGGCGAATCCTTGTTGAAATCTACTGAGAAGTACAGAAGGGAAAAGAAACAGAAAAGGAAAGGAAGGAAAAGAATGAGAGAAAAGAAAGAAAGAATCAGGAATTAGTGGAACAGAAAGGGGTGGAAAGTACAAAGAAAGTTAAAAGAAGACAGAAAGGAAGGTTTGGTGAATTGAAATGAGTTCATAGTAGTTATTGGGAGTTGTTATATGAACATATCAGAAATAGTCATATCAGAAATAAAAGGCAAGGAAACAAGTGAATGAGGATGATAGAGGCAAATGGATGGAGTGGTGGAATTGTGGATGAAAATTTGTTGGGGAAAAGAATGGTAAGGTTTAAGGAAGGAAAAAGAGAAGAGTAGGGAGACAAGAAGAGAGAACATGAATTAGAGAACACATCAGTTGATAATAAGAAACAACTTGAAAGAAGCAGAAGAGTGAACAAAACGTCTTCATAAACATTCTGGCTTCCCGAAAGTAAAATCATGAAACAATTAGTCTTTAGGTCAATCAATCAATCCTCAAATCAATCAAGTGTGTTAGAACAATCTGAGAACAGCATTAATGTAATTTTATTAGTTAACTTTTGGTGTGCTGGGTGTCTTGAAGACTCTTGAACCAGGCCACATTTTATTCCACCCCAGCTGCAAACCCATTAGCCATAATCCAAGTTCTGGTTAAAAAAAAACACCAACAAGACACATAATGGCTGGGGGTCCACATGGACCTGGAGTGGGAACCTCTGTTAGCAATTAAGGACATTCAAAACTGACTGCACACCAGCTTCCACATGCCACTAGTCACTACCAGAGACTAGTGGCCTGTTGGGTCAGTTGAAGCCCGAAAGGGGCAAACACATAAAGAATTTTGGACAAATGTCCCACAAGACAAGCATTCTTGTTATCTTAACACCTCAATGTTATCCATAAGTGAAACAGAACTAAGAAGAGATCCGTATGGTCCGTGCATACAGAAACCGTGACGTTACCTTTGTTTTCTTTCTCATTGCTCGTTCTTTTCTTGATGTACTCAACAGTGAGCTCCAGGATCTCTGCTTTCTCCAGTTTGGGATTTTGGAGTCTCTGAAAGAAAAGTCCAAAAATTATTTTAATGTTGTAGAAGAAGCGACAAGATCGCACGTGGGAAAGTTTAGCAGAGAAAGTGAGTTGGAGCGATTGACCGCAGATTCGAAAATAAACCAAAATATGACGTTATTTTATTTTATATGGACTAAATTAATGTACCGTGTCCAGCGTGTTGTCCAGCAGAAGTGTCCTCAGTTCGTCTAGTCTCTGATTAATCCGGTCTCTCCTCTTCTTCTCGATCACTGGCTTTAAAATCTGCTTAGAAACACGAGTTTAAGAGCAATTAGCTTTCATGTGCTCTTACTGAGTTTACCCTCCATATAAACGCACGGATACATGCTTTTAGTGTTTACTGTTTGTTAATCTGTGCATTATTGTGCGAATTTTACGTACCTATCTATCTAACTGTGAATTAACTGTAACTGTGAAATTCATAGACAATTTCACAAACGTATAATCATATTTGTAAAGATTGTTGCGTTTGCTATTTCTGATATAGTATTATTATTAAAAAAAATCTCACTAAACCTTTATAATTGTGATTTAAGCTTCTTCTTTTCCAGAAGTTACTTTTAAACATCCACCATAAGCATTTATATATATTTTAGAAGTAAATTTATATACAAAATACTAATCATGCAATCAAAATGGTCGTGCGATCATGCAGTCCTCAAATATAAATCACTAAAAGTACATCACAAATAAAATGAGGTTTTAACTAATAAAAAATATAAAAAACACACAAAAATACCTACTCTTTTGGATGTTCTGCGGCTTGGTATTATTGGAGTCCCCATGGTTTAAAATCTTCTTTTCAATTTAGCAACAAGAGCAAAGCAGCCTCGAACAAAAGTTAAACAAAAGTTTAGAGCGAAAAAAATATTAAAACAAAAGTTTAGAGCAAAAAAGAAGTTTCATCAAGGCAGATGAAGCTGAAACGGTTCTCTGTGGAGTTTCTGAAAGAAGCCTGGATGTAGCTTCACTTATTTATAGGGAACAGGGGGATAAGGGGGAGGGGTGTTAGTGGCACACCTCCAAATCACCCCCACCCTCAAATTGCCCTTCTATTGGAATCCATCCCATAATATCTCAGATAATAACCCAATAAACCAATCATTCCCCCAATCTAAAACTGCTACTGCAGGTTTTTACACTGGAGATTTTTACTGATGACGATGGAGCTCCAACTCTTAATACCCATTTTATAATGGTGGATCTGAATTATATTTGGGAATCTAACAGACCTTCAGTAAAGAACATATAGATGGTTGGTTATTCAATAAATGAGTAATAAATAACTGGATCATAACTGTCCCAGACAGGATGAGGATTAATAGTGATTAACTGGTTTACTGATAATTAGCTGGGTTACTGGTGATTAGCTGGGTTAGTGATACAGTGGTGGTGATGTGATTGGGGTCCAGTTTGGGCCGTTTTTTTTGCAATGTGTTAACCTAAACACACCCCTGGGGACACGACCTCCGAGTCACAGGTTTGTCTGTATATTTTTTATAATGTTTATTTTTAAATATATTTAATTATTCACTAGAATAAGCATTATATTTATAATTTACAAAGAGCATTGCAATGTAATTGCAATAGTATACATTTCAGTGTTTAACGCTCTGCTGTTTTATGAATATGAATATTATAACAATTGTTTGTTAATTTGTGTTTTATATTTTATAATGTATAAAATAGGTACCCCCGCCCCCCTCACCCACACACCCCAAATGAAAAAGATGGGAGAAACTTTTCTCGTGGGAAATGAATACTGATGCTCTCTGCAGCGTGTAAAAATGAACACTCTCGCACGCAGTTTTCGCTCGCGCCTCCTAGTTAGGCGGCAACAGTGAATACACAACCAGCAAAGAAAGACCAGAACATCTAGACTGTGAAAAAAACGCAAAAATGTAGCTCTATTTAGCAGAAATTCTGTTAAATTAAAAATTAAATAATCTGTATTTCATATTTGTTAACTTACCATTTGAAGTTTAATTAACACATTTGCTTACTTATTGAGCTTACTTATTATTTTTTGGTATTTTATACTAATTTTCTCATTTAAATTGAAAAATATTTTAGTGTATTAAGTTTACATTTCAGTAGACTTGAACTTCAGCTTTGTGAGTAAATTGATGTGAGGAAATAAAACCGGTTGAAAAGATTGTGAAGATCTGGCCCAGCATGTTCATGACCTGCACACTGATGCATTTCTTTGAGGTCGACTTGTATACCTGCAACTATAAAGTATCACCTGGTTCCTCCACACCAAGAACCTTCATCTCCTGCTGGTGGTTTTTCTGCTTCTCTTTAAAAGTACACATAAACAATAATCTGAAATTTTGTGTTCCATCTGATGATGGGTTTGTTCAGCCTTGTCCAGGAACAACTTCTTCAGTAAACATTTCAAGCCAACTATTCTAACAGAAGATCATTGCTGTGAATTTTATAGTCTCTGGATTATGGACACGATTCTGCAAGATATAATGTAAAGAGAGCCATTGTTCTTGATATTCGTAATGTCGGCACGAGTGTGCAAAAACTTTGTTGTTGCGGTGCAATGTGTGAAGACCAATTGGTCTTTGGCCTTTTCACTCTGCACTTTCTTTCGTTTTTTCTTTTCGAAAAAACTCCCGTGGGAAAACTCAAGGTGAGCTGGACCGTGCACCTTTTGCCGGTGACACCTTCATTAGCATGACGATGGTCTTGACACGTGCTGCTCCAGCTTTGGCACGTTTCCGTGAGAGTGATTGCTGACCAATGTGCATGTCTGGATGAAACCAACACCCCCAACCCCCCCGCCCCCAGGTCACTCATTTAGTACACCCTAAAGTGTGTGGAAATATAATCGTATTTGATAAACAGAGAAATCGAGGTCCAGCCCATAAACTCATAAACACATAAACCCATAACAGCAGTGATTCGAGGCAGAGTTGAAAGTGGGGTCAGTTCAGTGGACATTATGCTATTCTGACACACCACTGACTTGTGATGTACTCTTTATTAAAGATTAAAATATTTGGGACAAAAAATAGTATGACATAAAATACTCGAGAGTCTTCTCCAGTGACAAACAGGACACCCCATTTATCCACCCATCTTCTCACAATATTGGAATGACATCAGAGCAAGTGAAAAATTAAACAACTGTGATCGAAAATTGAGCAGGTGAAGAAGAAACAACTGTGATCGAAAATTCAGCTCGTACTTACAATCGCAAACCTTTCCTCACAGTCCTACACACACTCACACACCCAGCCACAGTTCGCGTGCACATGAATCAATGCTGAATTCGCAATAGTATGTATAAGTTGTACCTTGAACATTTGCTTAGCAGTGGTGGTACATTTTTGGGGGATTCAGCTACTTTCGATCGGGAGTATTTCACCACAAATAGCGTTCCCCTTACATACACCTTTCCATAGTATTGGATTTACGTCAAACTTAGTGAAAATGAAATGCAATATTGTAATGGACTCCTTGAGCTAAATTTGCTAATTTGATACATTTGGTGAAAAAAAAAATCCTTGCAAACGCTAATTGTCCTAAGCTTGGCGCCAAAATCAAGGTCGTGGTTGTTAGTATGAGCTGAATTCTGAACATTTTGTTGAGCTGTTGTGGTGAATATGGAAAATAAGTCTTCTTTTCTCTTCTGAAAGTTAAAAAGACGTGAGAAGGAATGCTAGATATTGGAAAGGGGATTTAAGAGCCACCAACTCCCGTCCTCCAGACGGCTGAAGTGCTGATCTCCTGCAGAGCTAAAACCACAGAACAGGTGTGGAGGGGTGACCTGCACGCTTCACACTCAAATAGTGAAAGAGGTGTGAACACGCGCCGCTGGGACAAATTCGTTTATTTATTTTGCTTTTTGTTGCAAGTTTGGCCGTGTTTCAGCACAACAATGTCACATTTGAAGCATCTGCACAACTAATTATACAGTAATAATATTTGACTTATGTTCCTGGCAGGTCTGCAGAAGCTGCTTAGCTAGGACTTGAAAAGAGCTGAAATTAATCATGGAGAAATGGCGGTTATCCACTATGATATCCAACCAACTGCCCATCAATATTAGATCTGCTGTTCTACATTTCCATCGCGCTTTCCAATTTTTCTATTTTTATCCATAAATCATGATTTTTGTTTATAGTAAGTGGCTCCATAAATAAACCTGTCTTGTGAAAACGAATTTCAGGGTCACGAATTTAACATTTGCGTCACTTATTTTTTCCTCTTTACAATTCTGACTACTTTTCAGGTTCTCGTGGAAAGCTCTCGTGTTAATTTGGGACACACACACACGCTTCCAAAATCTGTCTTTATGATGATGTTTCTGACACGTCTTGTTAACACCAAATGCGCAAAGAAGCCAAACGGTAAAGAAGGTTCAGTTTGATGGTGGGGATGTGGACATGTCATCCTGATAGACCAACACATACTCATAAACCTTTAGCCACGTTTTAATTCAGGTCAGACCGGTGAAAATGAGACAATCATGTTCTGATTCACCGCTCACTTGCAACTTATTTTTAAATAAAGTTTATATTTTGAGGACAAAAAAATAATTATCCTGTTTTTTTGACACTTCGTGCAATGAATGAACTTCACCAGGAACTCATTCAGCCCACATGGGCACACTTGACCAGAGCATAGATTCAACACTCAAACCCAAATCAGTAAAAATGAACACTGTAACTTTATCAGATTTATAATTTGTGTAAAGTGTGAAGTGGGCGCTTGGTTTTTGAACGCCAGTCTTAAGAGTTGAGATGTCCGGGCGCTGATCTAAAACCAGGTCAGTGTCCAAAACCCCTGCGCTAGTGGACTGACCCCTGCAGAGCTGAAGATCAGGCGGGGAACTGGTCGCGCCTCACACTGAAACCAAGAGGTGTGAACACGTGCCACCGGGACAAAAGCCTGTCTGCTACTTGTGCCCGAGCCGTGCATCAGATTCAATGTTCGGTTTGAATAGATCTGAACTGTAATTCGCCTACAGAATTATGGTTTGGTGAAAACATTTCACCGATTGACCCAATTTGTTTATTTTGTTATTGAAGCTTTGGGTGTTTTAACAGAGTAACTGCCTGTGCGCGAGACATGCTCTAAAATTATCATGTGTTCGAATTCACACACACCCTTGATCTTTGGGCTTAAGTTGACCAGCAATTTGAATCACCAGAAAAGTCTGAAAATAAAATCACTATCCAGGTGTATGTTTCAGGTGTTGAGAACCTAAAAAGAACTTACTTGTGTGTGTGTGCGTGTGTATGTATGGGAGCCACTGGAAAACAGATTTGTTTTCGCGGGTAATAAAATGGGCGAAGCGTTTTTATTCTGGCGCATTAGAACCTTTCCCATTCCAACACTTCTCCGTGACCTCCAAAACACACATTATTTCTGACACACCCGCTAGGATAATTCTACCTCTCAAACCGAAAAATTCGGGAATTCATCAAAATTAGCTGAGCAGAATAAGATTTTAGGAAATACACGTAAAACATACAGCTTTGTAGAAAAGCTGAAAATCGCATGTACAATTTGCGTCGCTCGTTGTTTTATTTATTTCATTTACGACTTCTGACGACTTTTCATGTTCTCGTGGGAAAGCTCTCGTGCGAAGTGAGAATGCGCACACTCCTCTAAAATCTGTCTTTATGACGATGCTTCTGACACGTCTTGTTAACACCAAACGCGCCACGAAAAGAGGCCAAACGGTAAAGAAAGTCCAGTTTGATGGTGTAAATGTGGGAACGTGTCCTTCGTGGAAATCTCATCTTGTTGGACAAACAGAACAGAGCTCCAGCACCATTTATTCATAAACCCATAACAGCAGTTTAATTCGGGGCAGGGTGGAAAGTTCAGCGTGAGTTCAGGCCGATTGAAACGGGCCTGTCTTGGTCTGACCCACAGCTCATCTGTTACATTTCTAATTTTGCGAATGGCAAGTAAATGGTCCCGATTTTCCGTGCTTTATAGTGATGTGTATCATTAACTTCACCAGGATGTTGAAGCAGTTCATCCAGTAAAGAACCAACACCTAAGAACATGGGCACACTTAACCAGAGTAAAGATTCAACACTGAAAAAAATGATCTGTAAAAATAAAGATTCGAAACTAGAATATTACATTTATAATAGAGAAAAATTCGCCACGGTTACAGTGAATCCCAATATCTAACCCCTATGTTCACCTTTACTAATATGTTAACCATGTAAACTTCTAGAAAACTGTTGAAATTAAAATTACATTTTTGCAAATGTCTTTAGAGTCAGTTTTGATATTGTTCTTGGTTGTTAGAAAATATAGCATTTTGAAAAAATGTTAATACGCTGTGACAAATCCGAATTGCCTCAAGAGTGGAAGAAACTGAACTAAACTCCTTCGTTATGTGTTAAAAACACGTTTCGAAATCGAGTCTTTAAGAGTTGGGATTTTGCCGCAATTCTCATGGATGGAGGCTTATCCTAGACCAGGGCGGTGTCCGAGTTAGAGCGCGCCCTGATGGATGGACCCCTGCAGAGCTGAAGCTGTAGATGAGGTGTGAAGTGAAAAGCTGCTCACGCTTCACACTGAAATCAAGAGGTGTGAACACGCGCCACCGGGACAACTCCCTGTTGGTTTATTTTGTTTTTGGAGGATTTTCTGCCAGGATTGGATGACTGAATGACTGCTACCTGTGGTGAGACATGCACACCGCTTGTAGAAAAACTGCAAATTATTTCTAGAATGTCCGCTCATTTCAAATTTGGAATTCTGGAATTCTGAGAACTTTTCAGATTCTTGTGGGAAAACTCTCGTGCGGAGTGGGAACATCCAATACTTTATGGTTCTAACACCGAACACGCCACGAAAAGAGGCCAAAAGGTGAAGAATGTCTAGCTTTATGGCGGGAATCTTGACTTCGTGGGAATTTCATCCCGATGGACAAACAGGGGCAGAGCTCCAACACCCTCTACATACAAACCCATAATAGTACTTTAATTGATACTGATCGAAGATCTGATAGGCACCTCTCACTAAAAGACTCGGGAATCCAGTAAAAAGTCACTGCGCATATTAACAGTTCAGAAAGTTCTCAAGTTAGTGATTTTTATGGACACACACGCTGACCACTGTTCAGAAAATTTGAAAATAAAAAACACAAATCTCGCCCATTTTTACGTTCACGAATTTCAATTTTTCGTCACTAAATGGTTTCCATTATTTCAGAATTCTGACGACTTTCCAGGTTCTCGTGGGAAAGCTCTCGTGCTAAGTGAGAACACCCACACACTCCTACAACACTTTATGATTTTGACACGTCTTATTAACACCGAACGCGCCACGAAAAGAGACCAAACGGTGAACAAGATCCAGTTTGATCGTGGGAATGTGACCTTTGATAAAACTTCATCCTGATGAACAAAAATCTAATGAGTTGAAAAGATTACGTTCCACTTTTTTTAAGTTAATTTGTTGCAGTTTTATTGAAAGTTTGATACATATGGTAGAGTGGTGGAAAGGGGAAAGCCAGTCGTACTGTCTTCTGGAGGTTGGACACTTGAGTAGATGTTTGATGAGGAAAACGTGTGAAGCGCCCGGTCATTCGGGTTCTTAGTTAGCTTTGTTGCAAACATTTTCAGTGTAAGTTTGATGAATATGAATGACCAGAGTGGTAGAAAAAGGGTGAAGGTCAGTCTTATTGTCTTCTGGCAGTTGGAGAACACTTGAGGAGATGTTTGATGAGAAGAACGTGTGACTCCCAGCACATGTGTGGAAGAGAGGCCTGACCACGCTTCACACTCAAAAACAACAAAAGAGGTGCGAACACGCGTCACTGAGACAAAGCCCTTGTTGATTTTCGTTTCTTTTATTGAATTTTGGTTTTAATATTTCTTTTTATCCACCCCCGAGTTTCTGGAGAAAATGCAGTGCCCACGTGCATGGAAAATGTCAGTATAACCGTGCATAATAATTTAAAACTATTGTTTGGATGAATTGTCAGATGAATAACGTTAAACTCAGACAAATGTTTGACATTTTAGTTCGCGTTTCTAACGGCCAGAAATTGGACGACTATTATAAGATTAAAAGCCGTATGTTTCTCTTCCACTGAAGTGTGTTACAGACAGATTCTCGTGGGAAAGCTTGTGCTACCCTGCACGCGGTGGCAACACACACACTCCTCCAGGTGTATCTGTTTTAGTGACGCGTCTGTCAACACCAAAACAAGGGCAACCAATGGAAAAAAATGCAGGTTTATAACGATCATGGAGGAAGCTGGTTGATGCTCTGTAGCGCCAAGTAAGCATAAGATCTAACTAATTTCATTGCCTTTTGCAGCCGTAATAATCTTTTAGACTAAACAGTTACTCTGAAGTTCATAAAAGGACTGTAAATGTCTGATGGTCTTCTATATGGTCCAAAAAGTTCTGTTATTATCTCATATGGTCCACATTGTCCTATTATGATCCTATGTAGTCCAAAAAGCAGCTGGTGTCCTAATGGGAAAGCTTCCCCTGTGATCAGAAAGTTGTGTGTTTGAACCTCAGGACTGCTATAGGCACAACTGAGGTAACCATGAGCAAGGTACCATCCCTGCACACCCATTGCTTTATTTGGTGAGTGGTTTAAATGCAGAGAAAGAATTTCACGTTGTTCACACTTTGTGCAGTGCTGTGTTCATGTGTGACTTTACTTTATATCAGGGGTGCCCAGCTGTGGTCCTGGAGGGCTGATGTTCAGCACCGTTTGATGGTGGTTCCCCTCAAACAAATTCAATAAACCTGACAATTAACTGGCAAGGTGAACCAGGTATTTCTGAGCAGGGAAATCACCAAACGTGCTGGACTATTGCCCTCCTGGACCGGAGTTTGACACTCCTGGTTTTTATGGTCCAAAAAGCAATGTTATGGTTCTATAGTGTCTAAAAAGTCCTATGTGGTTCAAAATGTCCTGTCATGGTCCTATATTGTCAAAGTCATATTATAATTACAGTCCTATATTTTTCAAAAAGTTTTATTCTCTTATATGTTCCACAAAAAATAAAAATAAATAGATACATTTATAAATAAATAAAATGTGATCTTCACCTAAGTAAGGGTATTGACAAAGATAATGTGCCTAAAATAATAACACAAGGAAATCCTGATCTTTCATGTCTTTCTTGAGAACAGCCATATAAAACTCATACGGCTAGTGAAAAAAGAATGTGAAGCCTCAAGTCAAATAAGCTAACTGGAGTCAGGCGATAGCATCTCTAGCATCTTGTTAAGAAAATGAGTGTGGAGGTGTGGACTAAAGTCCTTCTGGCTGATAAAAAAAGCACTCAAATGTTTGGAGTTTGTTCCACACAAGAGGAATATGCTCATGTGAGCCATGCCTCGCAAAAATGAGCTTCAGAGCATTACACAGGGTTACAAAGGATTTCGAAGACTAGTCTATGGATAAACTATATGCAAATTGAAACACTTCTCTAACAAAAAGTAGCTGACCAGACTCAATAAGGTAAAGAAACAATCCTGAGTAAAGTATGAAGGAATTTGCTGCATCAGGGCCTGGGCAGCTTGGAATCACTGGGGGAAGGATGGAATACCAAGAGTATCAAAAAATTCTTCAGTATAATGTCAGAATGTCTGTATGTCAATTTAAACTCTGTAGAAGTTGAAGGTGATGTAACAGGACAATAACACAAAGTACCGGAGGAAGCCCACAAAAGAATGGCTTCAGAAAAACATAATCCACCTTTCAGATTGGCCGTGTCAGAGCTCAGACCTCATCCCAGAGATGCTGTGGAATGAGATGAAGAAAGCCATAGACATGAGACATTCAAAGAATATGACAGAGCTAAAACAGTTATGCTTGAAAGAATGGGCTGAATGAAGTGCAGGTCTGATCCACAACTAAAGGAAATGCCTGGTTAAGGTTTTTGCCGCCAAGGGGGTATCAACCAGTTATTAATTCCACGGGTTCACATACTTTTTTCCCACTAGCACTATGAGTTTTTATAGTTGTTCTCAATAAAGTCATGTGTTCTGTGTTATTATTATCAGTCTATGTGGTCCACAAAGTCCTCTTATAGTCATATATGGTCCAATAACTCCTACTATGGTGCTACACATTCTAAAATATCCTATTATTGTTCTAGATGGTCTCCATGGTCTAAAATAGTCCTAGCATGGTCTAAAATTACATGGTATGGTTCCATATGGTCCAGCAATCCTAGTCCTACATGGTCCATTCAGTAATGGTCTTGACCAGCCCTCAACCAAACAAATCCCAATAAATCTGGGCCCGTATTCACAAAGAATCTTAAGCCTAAAAGTTGCTCCTAGTGACGTAATTCTAAGAAAAATCTTAGAA
>JBBPCW010252526.1:0-13856 GCA_037974425.1 Phenacogrammus interruptus
AGTATACTTAAAGCTGGGTCAAAAAAGTATACTCTAAATAGGGTGTACTTAAGTATATTAATAGCATAATATTTTTTTCACAAGGGGTACCCTTGAGCAAGGTACCGTCCCCACATATGGCGCAGTGTTCCTGGCTGCCCGCTGCTTCACTTGGTGAATGGGTTACATGCAGAGAAGAATTTTGTGCTTTTCACACCGTGTGCTGTTGTGTGCACACATTTCAGTTTAGTGTTCAGTTTACACTTTTTAAAGTAATGGAAGCTTATACCTCACCAATACTCTGGTTAGGAATCTCCAATAAACTTAAGTAGTTTCTGACACAGTACAACTGCCTCACTGCTACATCTAAAGGAGAATTGGAGTACATTAGCATAGCATAGCAATGGAGCTCTGGAGCTGCAAAGCTAATATAGCTAGCAAATAACTGAAGCCCCACAAGTTGGCATTATCCTACACATTTAAGCCATCATTCTCACCTGAGACTGTTTAGGAATCTCTAATACATTTACTTATGTGACTATGAAAAGCTAATGTAGCTAACAAATAATGGGAGCCCCTCCAATCAGCATGATGCTGCTCACCATACTCAGGTTAGACTAAGTTGAGTAATCTCTACTAGTAATCTCTGTGGTCCCAACTCTCTATGACTCATTGCTTTCTGGGAACATGGACTGGAGTATGATAGCATTGCATAGCATAGCATAGTACCTAGTAAGTAATGGAAGCCCCACCAATTAGCACAGTGCTGCATATCTAATTCAGGAATCTCAAACAGATTTGCTTAGGTGGTTTCTGACACTGTCACTGTACGACTCATGGCTAAAACTAGCAGAAGCGTGATTTTTGTTCTAAATTTTATGAACTGTTGCTTTAAGCTTATCCTCCATCGGCCAGTGGGATTATGCTTTGCTATGGACTATACTTCCCTTTCATAGAAAAATCCCCAGGACTAGGCTTAATCCATGGGCAGGATTAAGGGATTAGCCGGCCCTATAAGTCCAAAAGTCTGTTGACGCCTGCTCCTCTAGTGTTAGCTATGAAATTGAAGATATTAATAGATGAATTTAAGCTTCCTTTGCTGCCATAACAGCCCTCTAGCAAGGCTTGGAACATTGTTGTGAGGATTTGATTGCAGCCCGAAAGCATTAATGAGGTCAGGTACTGGAACATTGCTGTGAAGATTTGACTGCACCCCTGAGAGCATTTGTCAGGTCAGGCCATGATGCTGTGAGGATTTGATTGCAGATCTTAGATTCATTCATTAACAAAGTCCTCTGCCCTTAAAGGCATTTCCAGTTTATTTCTCTTTCATGTTTATTTGAATATCAAAGGCTTTCCACCACATTAAAAGATATTTTAAGTTACCATCCCCCGGCAGTTTAGCTTGTTTATTGCTGAGCTTAGCCACAGACGTGTTTAACCTTTAGGGGTGCACGTTGTAACTGTCAGCAACAACAAAAGCGCTACTGATCCATCCCAAACAGCTTATAGGGCTTGTTCGGGGCCGAGCCTACTGCCATCGTATGCAACACATCACTGCACATGTTTAAATTGCCCTTTGATGTCCGCATCACCTTTGATCTCCTGTACAGGAGCCAGCAGCAAAAATATGCAGCCAAAGTTATTCATGGCTTTCGAAGGGAAAGTCTTATTGCAAAGGTTCAAGGATTTTGGTTTGGCATCGGGATGCGGTTTCCCACAGACACTTCCAATGTTCCTGTCAAAGACAAGGTTCACACGAGAAAGGTCCACTCAGGAAAGTCCATGCCAGGAAAAGCTGCCAACATCACAGAGATGGGGACTAGTACAGGGAACCTTTTAACCCGGCCTCCAGGAAATGGATGATGATTTATCTTTCAAATATGGAAAAAATAAAGTAAGAAAGACAATAGTCTTACCATGTGATATATCATTAGAAATGCCAGTATTACTAATCTAGTACCGATCTTTGTTACATACAATAACTGACAACATACAGAACAATTCCTTTCCACCATTTGTGTTACTAGTAAATCATTTAGCAGCAAGTTATATCGCAACTCTTTTGGCAGTCCCAGCACTCATAGGCTAAAAGGTGAAGAAACACACTGGACATGGGCAAATATTCTTAAACAAACTTACTATCTCCTATCGATCTGACATGGACTGTGAGTGGAACCCAGAGTTCCCAGAAGAAACCCACACAGTTTGTTATTTGAACACAGCAAGAACCCCACAGCAAGTTATTGAAGCCAATTATCTCAACAGTGGGTTTCTTTCTGCCAGTAAAAATCCAAGTCAACTTTAGAATAAATGCAGACAAACAAATAGGCAGTGAAAAGTATCAAGATTTCTTTTAGTTGATACTTTGTGATCTGGTTAGAAGAACACAGGTTTGGCTCCAGATTTCTGTTCTGTATCTCCAGGCATTGTGTGGATTTCTAATATTGCATAAGCAACACATCTAATTTAACCTAATGAGGAGCCAATCGAGGTACTCAAACTTTTGCACAGTCACTGCGCATCTCATTCAGCTTAATCGCCCATCATCATGCTTTTCTGGCTCATCTCATTCTGGCTCATCTGTACTCCAGACCTGATCGACTATAACTGGGGTCTTCTGCTCAACTGTTCTCCAGACTTGATGAACCTTGATGGACCACCTGCATGGACCACCCCTTCACCAAAGCCATTATTCTTCACATAGACTTCAACAGAAGCTAAATCTCCAGACTCTCGCTGATCATCAGTTCTTCAGTCTGTACACTTTTCCCTCTTATTACACAGGTCTACAAAAAAATTGTAATCATCAGAAACCACAACAGACAAGTTTTTCATGCTGATTTCAGATTAGCTTTCATTTTTTTCAGTCACATCAACTTTTTAAATTATGAGTAATATTAGATTTGCAATGGGCTTGCATGAGTTTTATTAAACCACAGGCACAAATCAAGTAACGCTTTCAATATTTTCAGTGAAAAGAAATATAGGCGCACACTGTGGCATAGATATAATGATCAGTGTCAGTCAGTTACAACTGTTTCTTATACCAACTATCATGCAATATATAACTAACATCACAAAAACTGTACAGGCTAGGGAAAACGTAAACACAGATTTGAAATCAGCATGAAAAACACTACAAATCCTACATAAATGTATCTCTGATGATTTTTACCTCTTGACCTGTGCTATTAGTTGTGTAAAGTAAAGTGGCTCCTTATAGCATGAACACACCACCCAGTGTGGACAATGTGAAATTCTTTCTCTGCTTTTAACCCATTCAAAAAGGGAAGCAATGGGCTTCCACCAATAAGCGGCACACAGGGATGGTACCTTCCTCAAGGGAACCTCAGTGATGAAAATAGCACTGTTGGGATTTAAACCCACAACCTTCTGATTGCAGAGGTAATGCCCTAACTACTAGGCCACCAGCTGTCCACAAGTACTAGTACTGGTCTGTAGTTGCACATAGTTTTGTTACTCTAAAATGCTGGACGTATCTCAAAACTAAAATGTTCTCGGTTATTATGAACTAAGATAAAAAATATTTTTGGTGGCTGTTTGTTTTGGAAGTTTATAAGATGGATGCTAAATCATGGTCCATTGGATTATCACCAGTATTTAGGTTTAGGTTAATGCTTAGGATTAGATTTAAGCTTAGGCTCAAGGTTACATTTAGTGTTAGTATTTAAATAGTGTTAAAACATCTACAGTGGACCATCTGAACAAAGTATTATCAAATCTGTACTGGACATCTCTACTGGACAGTCCTGAACATGATAACCCTATAGAATGATAATTGATAACCCTAAGAATGATAATTTAATAAAGTTTGTGTTCTTTGCCTGTGGAGAACATATGGAGGTGCTTGGCCCTGAGGTCAGAGTATAAAATCACTGAGCTCTTGGCACTCCTTACATAAGCCAACAGCAGGAGGTGAAGAATCCTCTTCAGTCACAATGATACAGGATACATTCGCTCATGTGAGTTTTATTACAACACTCGTGCCTCCCCATGGAGTAATCATCCCCTTTTATATCATTTGTATTAAATGGTCAGAATGGTTTATGATACTTTTCTAAATGGTACAAGAAACAGCAAGATGGTGTGAGGAGCAGCAGGGTGTTCTAGGGGCAGGATTGTACAGGAGAGTACGAGGATGGTACAACAAGCTGCTGGATCATATGAAGAGCGGCAGGATGTTGCAATGGGCAGCAAGATTATAAAAGGGGCAGCAAGGTGATACAAGGGACAGCAACAGGATCATATGAGAGACAGTAGGATGGTACAAGGGGCAGCAGGTTGGTGCGGGAGGCAGCAGGACTGTATGGGAGGCAGCAGAATGGTAGAAAATAACAGTTAAATATCTGTTGTCAGAAACAGTATCTGTACATCAGAAATGTATTCAATGTTGATATTAATTGCAAGCAAGCACTTGTTGGTGCTTTGGTTTTAAGTCCATGGCAAATCATGTGGTCAAATTCTGTTTACAACTACAACTAGTAAAAAACTGAATCATGTAAATTTCCATGGTTTGTAGAAGCACATCACACTGAGCCATTTATTGTCTTAAACCTCTGTAGAGTAAACTGGGTGTTTTCACATTCCAGGCCCGTCCACACAAAAGTAATTTCCCGCGGAGCTTTCGCTTCATTCATGCGATGTGAACTTGAAACTGTACTGTCGACATTCCAAAACTCCTTGAACTAATTTTTAAATCTCACCCATGTTTTTAAACACAGGGGCTTTGAAACCGCAGGATGTAGGATATACAATCGCTGCATTGGAGAGTGATGTTCTGTCATGTTCTGGACTGAGCTCCAGCCTAATCACTCACAGCTGCATTCCTCTTCCAGAGCACAGATCATATAGCGCACATCCTTGCCGCTCTCTCCTATACAAATCAGGCCTCGGCCACTCCATTCTTCTCCACTGGACAGAGTTTTGAAGGAGGATGGACATAGATCTTTATGTATTCAGATTGGGGGAGCTGAAGAGTGCTAATTTGACTTGAAAATTTTTATCACCTAACAAAACATGTTCCTTTCTTGCTTAACTGCTCAGAAAAGAACTGGGACAAATGTACAGGCCTGCTACTGTGATCAGCTATGCTAACGTACTTCAGTCCATGTTCATAGAAAACAGTGAATTGTGCCGTGTCAGAATCCTCATAAACAAATCTATTAGAGATTACTGCACATCTTACCATGATCTGAGGTAAGTGTGTGGTGACATTCAAATATGTGCGAAATGAAATCAGTAGAATGGGTTTGGTGTGAAACAAATTTTCATTGTAGAGATTTTTTTACAGTGGTGGTGAATGGAATCTCCAACACAAACACACCCATATTATTCTCTATTGCCCCCCAGTTAAGCTCCACATGTCTCTGAGTGTTTATATGAGTGTTCTTCCACCATGAATGGGTTTGTTTTTAGGACCAAAGGTTTCTCAAAACTCTAGTAAAACAACATCTCAGGGGTCAGGTGGTGCAACCATAACCATTTTGAGGAATAACTTCCTGTGAGGCAAATTTTAGAGGCAGATGTCTAGTTCCATTCACCAACACTGTGAAAGAAATGTCACAACAAACCAACCCTGAATGACACGCTTATTATCTTAATCATTTAATGATGCAGAAAATAAAAAAATGTGACAGAAGCACTTTAATCAAAAATAGGATCTCATACTGCAGTGTCCTACCAGTGGGTCTTCCGACTTGCATGGTAAGACCCTTACAACTGGTTTAGAATGCAGCAGCCCAGCTGGCCTTAAGCTAACCCAAAAGGTTGCATGTCACCCCACTGCTGATTGACCTACACTGGCTACCCATGGCTGCATAAATTAAGTTCAAGTCTCTTGCCTAGAGAGTGACATCTGGGTATGCACCCAGCTACCTTAACTCTATCATTGAGCCTTATGTTCTTACTCACTCCCTCCTCTCCTCCACAGAACATTGTCTGGCTCTGTCGTCCCTACACACAAGACAAACCCAGTCCAGACTATGTTTTGTGGTTCCCTGCTGGTGGAATGAGCTACCAAAGCTGACAACAGCAGCAGAATCCCTCTCTAGCTTCAAAAACCTCCTGAAAACTCATCTGTTCAGAGAGCATCCCCTCTCCTTGTGCATCTTCTTGCACTACAGCGGTAGCCTAGTGGTTAAGGCATTCGCCCCGTGATTGGAAAGTCCAAGTTCGATTCCCAAGACTGCTGGGCACCTCTGAGGTACCCTGAGCAAGGTACCGTCCCCACCTCCCCGGGCGCTGTGTTCCTGGCTGCCCTCTGCTTGACTTGGTGAATGGGTTAAATGCAGAGAAAGAATTTCATGCTGTTCACGTATGACAGAATGATCACTTTCACTTGCATAACATTTTTGCACTTAGTACTCTCTTCTTGTTCTCACACTGTCCTGAAACTTCTTTAATACAAAATATTTTTTTTATTTCATATTGTATGTCGCTTTGGATAAAGGCATCTGCCCAAATTAATGTATTGCAATGTATGCTTTCAGAACAAGAATTAAAACAGTGCGTTATCATTTTGCTTCCTAAAAAACATTTATGGGAAAGAGATAGAACAGAACACCTGAGAGTGAAAACAAGTGTTTTAACGTTTTTGTTAATAATTGTACAGTACTGCACAAATTCCTTTTATTATTTAGCTTTAAATCACTTTGTAGGTGCAAAAATAATATTATATGCCTGACACATCTTTAGTAAATTAAATTTAAAAAAGAATAAAAGATTTACTGTGACAGGCTACAAAAAGCCTAAAGATACAAGGAGCCTAGATAAAGTGTTCCAACCACTCAGCATTCAGCACCACCAGTATATTGATCACCGCTTGATCATCTGGAATCATCTGCACCTGTTTCTTCACTGGCGTACACAAGTTAGACATGTTTTGTTCTGCTTGAATGATTCACATGTGGGTCACTCTGTGGATTAACAAAAAAAAACATCCCCCTGAAACTGGTCAGGTTCAGGGATTGGATTGAAAGTGAGGAAACTTTGATACTCCTTCAGGACGTCCGGAGAAACGTTCCTCAAGACTACGCTCTGTTGTCCCATTTCGATTCTTTTCAGTTTGGAGCATGAGTGCTAAGCCTTGATATGGGTAAAATAAAGAACAGAAATTGACCCACAGAGCCTTTTTATGGAGCCATCCCAGAGCTGAGCGCTGGAATGTGCAGGAGAGCACCTGTACAAGCTCAGCACAGCCTCCACTTTCATCCACTTCTCACCCTGACAACAGCAGGCCATTTAGCAGAGCAGTGTTTTCACGGTTCAGCATGTTGGCCGGAACTTTCAGCTGGCAGCTTCACAAAGTTTCAGCCAATCACGATGCTCACAGGTTCACGGCTGCTTTCTGTCTTCTATGTGGAAATGGAGGGATGCCAGGGTCACCATAAAAACACAAAAGAAACCATTGGCTCCCAATCAGCATTATGAGAAATGATGGGCCCCCAAAAAGGGTTTCTTTGAATTATATAGAAGAAGAATCACTACAGTACACTTCAGTTAATGGTTCTTGACAGAACTCTAGAAAGAACCTCACTAATACTCTTGTGGCTGCAAACATTAGTTCTTGACTTCACTAATGCTCTCGTGCAATCAAATCCTCCCAGCAATGTTCCAGCATCAGTACATGTCCTCATTAATGCTCTAATCACATTTTCATGCAGCATTGGTACCTGTTTTCACTGATGCATCTAATGCACACAGACACAAACACATGCCTGGGAAAGAGTGTGGGATCTCAGAGAGGAATTTGAGGAGAGGGCGCCATATTTAAAGGTCAACGTTCATTAGAGCCCTTTAATTACCACAAATAGTGTAAAAAGTTCTGAAGAAAGGAGCGAGCATGAAAACTTAATGACCTCCTATCATTAAATCAGGTAAATTGTCACAAATAGGAAACACATTTCACCCCAATTAATGTTATTGTTGCTGTACAAACACAAACACACACTCCATCCATAAGCGTCTGCACAGAAAGCTCAGGGTGTTTTAAGGTGATGCAGGTGCCTGACCTCACTGATGCCCTCGGAGCTGCAATCACATCCTCACAACAATGTCCCAACATCAGTACCTGTCCTCAATCCACCCATTTACTGAAAAAATAGGCCACTTTTCTTTTTTTTCTATTCACTGTTTGTATAATTTGTGACAGTGTTTGTGTATGTGTGTGTAAAATGCACAAAGTGCTATTCTTTTATGAACAATTGCAGTGCAAGCTGTGTAAAAAATAAGAAAGGCCTTCATATGTGTTATAAGTGCAATAGTGTTTGTATAGCAGCTATTCTATGTGCCGTATTCCAGCAGCATCACTCCTGATTCAGTTTACTGAGGGGATAAATCAGAGCTCACACATGCACACACTACGCTCTTAACATTACTATTTTAATTGTTGCAGTTGTAAAATAATATGAGTGTTTTGTAGCTTAACATTTTTATAGTGTATTTTTATATGCTCCCAGGATGCTTTAATTTCCTTTTAAACTCAGTTTGCATTACCCTTAAAGAAAATGTAGACCCGTATTCGCCTCTTTTAATTTCAATTCCAATGCAACTCAGAAGGTCAACCCTGGTGTGGAATTCGAAAAAAGTGCTTTCAGGTTGGCTACAGCCTGCACTCAGTGCCCTTGAGTGAAAACATCCTGTAAAAATATATATTTATTGCCACAAAAAAGCAAAAAAAATGTCGCCGGATATTTGGAGGAGAGTTCGGAGGAGTTCGAATCTCAAAAAAATCTGTGTGTGACTGAATCCATGTCTCCTGATCCGTGTGAAACTGGGGGTTTACTGTAATAAATTATTTTTATGTGTAAGGCCTGGCTTAGGAGGTGAAGGGGAGTGGCAAACAGGCCAAATGGACCAACCCAATCCTGAACCTCACTCCGGGACTTCCACCAGGCCAATTAGGCAGAGATCAGCTTCACCTGAGTACTAGGGGGCAGGAACTATATAGTCAGTGCTGACAAGTTCACAGTGCAAAGTATACTAGCCTTGTTAGATACCAAGCCTGCTTATATTGTCTTTGATGCCTGTTACTGACATTATTCTGTTTTCTGGACTTCCCCTTTTCTCTGTGGACTCATTTGTCGTGTTGGATTATCTGGTTTTGACTTTTTGCTCTGGACTTTGGTTATTCCCTTTTTTGCCCTGCGGACGTTTCTGGTTCATAAAAATCGACTATATTTGGTTACCCTACGTTGGATTCTTTCACGTATTCGTCACATTATGTATTATTTTTCAATTTTTCTCCAAAGGCCCACTCCCACTCTCTTTGTCCCCATGCTTTTATACATACATACAGTATATGTGTAAGTATTTTTGCTTGTTAAGCCCCACAGTAACCTGAATCAAGCATGAAAAACCACATCCAACTGAAGGCCTGAGCAGATGATGCAGGTGATCAGGTGGTGATCAGTATGCTGGTGGTGCTGAATGCTGAGTGGTTGGAACACCATTATCTAGGCACTTTGTACTAAAACATTTGTTCCCATTTCTTTCATGTGATCTACTCAATATGCCAAAGACAACTTGTCAGGATTCAGAATTATATATATATATATATATACATAAAGTAGCACAAGCCCATTACAAACATTAGCTTATTAACAGGGGTTGACATAAGTGGTACGTAAGTACACATGCATGGTATGTACAGTAAAATGCGTGGCAGTTTTCAGTCTTCAGTGTCATGTGCAGTGCTGACGCAGGGTTCTATTGTTGGTTTTATTAACAAAACACAAACTGAGACACAAAGAACATAGAAGCCCAAAACACAAGACAAACATAAAACAGCAGAAACATGAAGGACGGGTGGGGTGAGGGTATGTCTGAGGGTTGACCGCCAATCAGCGGAGCCGTGTTTCTGCACCAATCAATATTCAGTCAGATTGTGTCTGATCTCAGCACTTCTGTCACTGCACGCCCCTCCCCACCGCCTCAAATTCACAGCCCGCCCCAGACCCTTTCGCTCGGGTTGTGTTTGACCGTTTATGCAGAGCCCTGACATGACTGGTCCACAGGACAAATAAGTTTGAGTTGTAATGGTTCCAGGGGCCATGGTGAGGTGGAAAATGTTTAATTTTGGTGTGTACTAATTCACTCATGTAGGTACTCATTAGATAACCGCTGGTTATTAAGTTAACAGTTTTAAGTTACTGTTATTTTTTACACCTGTGTCTGAAAATCCCAGTGGGGACTGGTGGTCCAACTTGCTTGTCAACACAAGGATTAAAGGAGGGCTGCACCTGAGGAAGGACCAAATGTTTTTCGTGGAGGACCTTCTTTAGACAGTGTGTCTTTTAACCAGGTCTTCTGTAAGTGTCCTCTGTCAGTACACTGATTGGCTGAACATTAAAACTAACCCCGCCCAATAAAACCCACCTCTAATGACTGATTTTGAGTCTTGATTCTTCTCAGTGGTTCTTGATGCTGTTAATGAGTCTTCCTTTTGTGTCTTGGTTCCTCTGCAATTCTTCTTCATGCTCTTAAGGAGATCCTCCAATATACATTCATAATCCCAAGGTTCGCTTGCTTTTGAATCTCGGTTCCTTCCAGTCGTTCTTCCTCATGCTCTTAAGGAATCTGTTCTTTTGAGTCGTGTTTCTTCTCAGTTGGTCTCCATGCTCCTAAGGAGTCTCTCTTTTGGTTCTTTTGTATTCTCAATAGTTCTTCACACTCTTAAGGAGTCTCTTATTTTAAGTCTTCTCAGTAATTATTCTTGATCTTATGGATTGCCTACTTCTGAGCCTCTGTTCCTTCCAGTGGTCTTTTTTTTTTTTTTTAAGTTTTGGCTCTTTTTTTATCGCAAGTTTTGCCAGCTTTTAAGTTTCTGTTCCTTTCCATGATTCTTCCTAATTCTCTTAAGGGGTCTCTCCTTTTGCATCGTGGTCCCACCTTGTGACTTTTTATCTTGTTTCTCTCATTTCAATTTTTGATACTTCGTGATTCATGATGTTAAGAAATCTCTCCTTTTGGTTCTTGTTTCTTGCAAGTGGTTCTTCATGCTGTTAAGGATGCTGTTAAGGATGTTTTCTCTCAGTGGTTCTTCCTTATGCTCTCACTGAGTTCGCCCTTTTGCATCTCAGTCCTTCTTGGTGATATTTCCTCATGTTTTCAAGGAGTCCCTCTTTTAGGGGTTTGTTTCTTCTTAGTGAGATTTACAGAGAGGCTTACAGAGTCTCTCTTTTGATTCTTGGTTCTTCTCTGTTTGATCCCCAGCCAGTGTGGAGCAGTTGCTGTGTTGGTCTCTGCCAGGTTCTCTGGTTTTCTTCTAAAATTTGGTTCGAGAAACTGGAGATGCTAAATTGCCCTGGATGGACTGGATCTGTTGTTTCTCCAGGTTGGTTCTTCACCCTTTGCACTGTGAATGTTGGAATAGCCTCCCAAAACCCTGGTTAGCATGATAAGGGGGCATGGCAGATGAAGGTCGGGTGTCACAACTTTTTTTTGTGGCAATATATAATTTTTTCATGCATTTTAGCGCTAAATTATTAAGAAAAATATCACTTGTAACACATATTAATGTAAATTTAGCTATATATCCATATAAAAATAACTGTTTTGGTACTGTCCAGAGAACAAAAAAGCGTGTCTTGGAATTGTGAAATACCGCTGTACTCAAGGGTTTGAAAGTAGTAAAATCCGAGAACGCTAATTATTTCTCATTTCTGCTGATTGGCTGCTGCCCTTTGATACATCCCTCGCAGCTCTGGAATTTCCCCCGTGGAGCATCTTGAGTAATTTTATGTTTTTCATTTTGTTCTTCTTAAAGCCCTGTGTGCATACAAAGAAAATATGTGTGCATGAATTACAGTACAGTCTATACATGGGTAATATTGGTACTTTACATTCTAGCATGGTGGGAGTTCAGTGTAAACTGTACAGTATGAATACGGGTTTACCTTTACATTTTCTTTAAGGGTAATGTAGTAAGCTGAGTTTAAAATGAAATTAAAGTGTTTGGGGGGCATATTTAGGGATTATACTACAAAATTGGCATTTTTAGGCATTTTTTTTTAACACATCACAACATAGCGTTTTTTCACTATACGCAGGTACTCTTGGAATGTAACCCTGCGCGATAAGCAGTGGTTTACTGTAGTCCAAAATTTTAAATGTTATTAAATTCCTCCACAATCTCCTGAGTGGATCAGGTATCCTCTCTCTTTGACATTTGCTCTGCTGCTTTGCTCTCCTCTTACCCTCAGAGTGGGCACATGCCTTAGATAAACACAGGGCTGGAGTTAGAGCTCCATTTATGCTGGTTTTATATAAATAGAGGAGCTCTAGTGAAATTAGGAGGAAATGTTTGTGAGGAGGGCTCTTCAGAAGAGATCTTGTTTGTGTTCAAGAGCGCTTAAGACACTTAATGTGAAGCCATCCTTCCAAAGCAGCATCGTTTTGTTTCCTTTTGTTTGTCACTTATCCATCACTGAGTAAAACATTAATGTGACACAAATGACTTCTGAAGAAGAACTTCATTTTAGGGCTTTGAGATTTTATTCCACGTTAGTTGATGCTCCTGAGTGGAGTATGAGGCTCTTTGTAGTCTAGAAAGAAAACACAACCCTCACTAATGTAAGCCAAGACTTACAATAAGAGCTGCTAGCTGACTGCAATTCTGCACCAGAACCCTCTCAGATTACACAGAGAAAAACCACTAGGATCCTCTCACGTCACACAGAAGTTATTTGTGAAATCTGTGTTAAATTTATGACCTGAAGATTTAGCTATTCAGTGCTCAGTTAAGAGGAGGGTCTTCGGTCTCTATTTGTCACCACATCTCCTGACTCTCTGAAGCTGAGAAAAGACTTGACGCAGGTCTTGGACCTTGAGAAGATGTGGTTGCAGTCATGCTGTGGTTGTTGCTCTAAGTGGGCATAGCTGTGACCCATGCTGTGATCAGAGCTGATTTGTCAGAAGGACGTTGTAGTTTTAAATCTAATGGAGAAAAACAGGAACCCAGTGAAGATCTACGGTAGTGAAGCGGTGGGTCAGACTTTTGGTGTGTTAAAGACCAGATATTCTGACTCATCTGCAGAGGTTTGGTTGTCTTCAGAAGAACCCCAGGCAGGAGTGGGTTGCAGTAGTAGAGTCTTGAGATCACAAAAGACTAGACCAGTATATGAGTGGCATCAGTGGTGAGGAATAAAGAAATATATAATTTATATAATTAAATTTTAATTTATTGCTTCACATCAATCTATAGTCATAACGTTCATTCTTACCCATTCTGGAAAGTAATAATTCTGGCTCTTTATTTACATCCAACAGAAAGCCACTCGTGTTGAAATTATTTTGGATGTTAATTACAATGAAGAATATTAAATAAAACCCGGACTCCATTATTCAGACCTGGCTGCTGTAGAGGCCTTTCAGTCCAGCTGACAAAAACCGGGGTTTTCCCATCTCTAATACCACCTGCTTCTCTCAGCTCACTGAAATAAGATACAGCTTTTACACGAAGGAACCTTTTTGCCCCAACGCCCCCCACCACTGTCTAGCCACTGGCTGCTTTTGGCAATTTCCCTCCCTCCCCTCACCTGTACAGATCAGGTGTCCTCTGCTTTGAAATCATGGATGGGATCAAACAGCAGCCCAGCACTTAAACAGACAGCTACACAAGTGCAGGGTCTAATAACCATGATAATCTATAGATGGCTAGAAATCTATCTATCTATCTATCTATATATATATTGTAGCGATCTGGCCTGGGAGGGGTTTATTGTTGGGTCACTGTGGGTCCATGCTCGGACCAGGGGGGTTTGTTTGGGGCCGTCGCCATGGCAACTGGCGCCCTTTTGGGGCGCACGTGAGGGGCGGTGGCCCTGGGAGGGGCGTGGCCATGGCGATGGCGGGCT